>WTXI01000045.1:0-250210 GCA_022376515.1 Lactifluus volemus
CTGGACGAGATTGTGATGATGTGTGCCGTAGCGAGCGAGAATTGTGTCGCGGCCACGATCAGCATCAATCTGCGCGTTGACATGACATGACATGAGCGCGAATTGCCAGTGGGCGATCCCGATGAAAGCGGAAATGGGAATCCGAACTTACAGATTTGATCCTTTCAACCCCTTCATATTCAAGACATGTGCGCATAAAGCAAAGACGCAGATACTGCGCATTCACCAAGAGAACATGGTCAATACGGTTGGAAAAACGGGAGGAATAAGAGCTAGCGTACTTGATACCTGGTTTTACAATGAGCGGCCCGGTCCCCAAAAAGACACGGAACGTGGAAGGAGAGGGCGATTGAGAAATACACTCACCATAAAGAGGACCGACGATCCAATAGGAAAGCAGGGATGACTCATTCCAAGCCAAGTCACCCGGGAATGCCTTTGGAGGGCCAGCAGACATGGTAACAAATCAGAAAACGGTGGGGGGGGGGGGGTGGCGAGGTATGAGAACACCTTTCGGAGGTGAGGGGTTTCAACGTCACATTTTTGAGAATGTCTATAGGTTAATAAAGAATCGGTATGTATCGGATAGTACATGTAAAGCCGGGCCTGCCGGGGGGAATATGAAAAAATATGAAATGATGACTGAAACGAAACAGTGGGGGTCGTCCGACCATATGGATTGGCAGCCCTAGAGATCGCCTGAACTTGAAGGATCAAGCGATCAAGTCACAACAAAAGACGCCCCCAAGCAACGGGCAAATCGAACAGGCGCCTTTTTTTTTCCCCCGAGTTGGCGCGAAGCAACAACTTCTGGACCCCATTATTAAATGAGTACGCCAAATATCATGGGAAAAACCGTGACCATCATCATCGTTTTTGAGTAAATGGACGTGTAGTAGTCATCGAGTTGTGTGTGTGTGGGAAGACTTGACCTGGTTATTAATAATGAACCAAAACAAGTCATTTTTGCTCTGCTTGTGGACCCACGATCAAACCAAATCAAATTGTAGATCTTCCTTCCGGTGAAAAAAATCACGACCGGCGAGATAGCGCCAAGTTGCTGTCTGCAGTGCTTCAACTCGAAATTGTGCACTGCCAGTGCCCTCCAAAAATTCCTTTTTTTTTCTGTATCCCAACAGTCAAAAAAGAAAACGAATACAATGATCGACCATCCATCGATGTCCATCATAGTACAATTTTTCGGAACTGACCTTTTTTTTTCTGAGCCAGAACTCGGAGATCACCGAATATAAAAATTTATGGCCCAAAATTAGTTTTCTGTACTACTGTACCGTATTGGCGCAAAAGGCCTGCCTAATAGAAAGATACACGCTTTTTCTTCCTCTCCGGTAGAACCGGCTCTCGTCGTCGTCGAAAGGTCTTTGGGGGAGGTTGAGATCGCGGGGTGGTCCCGGTGGTGATGGCATGTGAGTTTTTCGGGAGTTCGGAGTTCCCCAATTCAGTTTAACCCGTCGTCGGTCGTCGTCGTCGTCGTGAAGGGACGATTACAGGTACACTGTACTTGTATGCAGTGTTTGATCGACAAGCCTTGACTTTTACTGCTTTCCCAAGGACTGATAAATGACCGTACCTTACCCTTCTATTGTATTCGTCAATCACGCCTTCAATTGGTCACTACGGTAGTACATTTTAGTGTCGGGGGGTGGCAATACGTATCGTTTACGGTCGTAAACGTGTGAACGTTCATCATGATGATGTGCATCATAGGTTATTAGGGATCACGAAAGCGATTGACATGATTGTTCCGTCTTCACATGGTGTGAAAAGAAAAGGGATACATTTGTCTTCGGAACACAACATGTTTTTGACTATCGTTACTTTAATAAAGCTTAATATGTGCTATCATATATCGTGGTGGGGTGTCGTTTGGGTCCTTCGTGAAGCAAGAAATGTGAGAGGAGGAAGATAAAGCAAGAGGGATAAATCAGTGTCGTGTGAAGGTGTCGCAGGTGTACGTAAAGATAGTAAGAAAGAAGTCCAGGGGAAAAAGAACGAGAGAGATGAGTAAGTAAGAATCAATGATGTCTAGAATAAACACCAGAAGGTAAGAACGATGACAAAGAAGGTGATGATGATGATTCATCACGAATGGCTTGTAGGATCACGCCCCGCCACACGGTTCTGAAAGACGTGTAGATGATTCGGGCTACCCCAACTCCCACTCCACGATCTTGGTGGTGGCGGTGGCGGTAACATCCCATCTTCTCCCACCCCTACCCCCGCCGCCGACTGTGACTGTGGATCTGTCGTCGACGTGTGCGTCGTAAAACTACTCCTCGTCGCGGTAGAAGTGACCGTCGCGCTCGCCGTATGATGCGAAACCGCCCGGTCCTCACCCGGCAACGACGGTAATGACGGCGGCGCGCGGGTCGAGGGAACGATAAATTGTCGACCGGTAGCGGAAAGCGGAGGCGAGATTTCACCCGGATTGCTGCGCATCGGGCGTCGGTCGATCGAGGAGATGGAGCTCGATTGTGCGAGCGATTTGAGACTTCGTCCTCGCGAACGTTCAGAGTTGGTATTGGAGGCCGGTGCGGAACCAGACGCGCTTCGAACCGAGTATGGACCTAGATGGGATCGCATCGAGTGCAGCGATCCCTGTTCGGAAACGGTCGGTTCACGCGGGTACACAACCGTCACGGGCTAAGCAACAATCTCTCAGCGCAGCCCCACAAAAAAAAAAAAAAGAGGGCAAAACTCACAAGACCAAATGTCGTACGCCGCTCGTGCGTGACTGGAATCCCCTGGGCAATCTGCCTCCAACTGTTTCTGGCGGCCGGTGGATCTTCTTCCAACACTTCGATATGAATATCAGAAGGAGCTCCCGAGTGACGCGGTGCATTCAAATTTGAAAACGAGTCGAGGCCAGGTGGTCTCCTGGTCAACGACGCGGACGCAAACGGCGATGCGGGACGCGGAGCAGGTATGTCCAAAATGTCACTCGCGTCATTCGAATTTCCAGTATTCTGCTCGTATACTGCAGGGCCTTCACTTTCCTCGGAGGCACGCATTGGGTCCGCAGACAATGGAGATGGTCCAGCATAACCGGCGCTGCGACTGGTCGACGTCGTGCCGTGTGGAAGCGGAGGTACGGGGGGCGATGGCGTAGAAGACAAGTTCTCGCGTGATGTCGCGTCATAAAACACGGTGTTTCCTGACCGTGCGGAACCCGAACTGAACGCACTGATCCCCGATATAGGGCGAACGCCGTTACGATAACTCATCTCAGTACGTAGCTGGGCATTGTGATTGCGTCCGGCCTCCACCTCGTTGTCCGTGAGCTGTCGAGCGATAAAGGAGGTACTCTTTAGTGAGGAAGCGCTTGGGGTGGTTGAGCGCGGCTTGGGGTTAAGCCAGCTGCGACGCAAGATGTTGGGAATTCCGATAGGCCAAGACGGTCGAGAGGATGACTGGGAACTTTGTCCGACTTGTACACGCCGGGCCGTGTAGAGCAAAGCCGACTCGGGATCATTTCCTGGGGTCATCGAACGTTCACTATTCAACAAGGACTTGCGCGAACCATGTGAGACGTTAAGGTTGAGTGTGCGGGGTGGTAAAAGCGGCGCATCAAGCTCAAGATCTGCCTCGTCCGGAGACTTGACGGTGTCAGGGCCCTGTAGTGAGGTGGAGAATGCCTCGGCGAGCTGCTCGCGCGAGATAACGGCAGTTGGTCTATTGCTAGAGGACAGCGCGACGCCGATCGGTCCTGACGAATCTTGAGACCGTCGCGGGGAATCGACGAGGCGTGCTGTGGTCTGTCCGTCTCTTGTGCCACGGGTCGCATCTCCACTACGACGCAGGAACGCATCGTGCTCATCTCCACTGCTTTGCACGGAGCCCTCGCCTGCCGAATGCAGCTGTGTATCAAGATCTGCATCCTGATCATCGTCGTGTCCCTGGACGTCATGCCACATCCACATAACTTGACTTGGTGGAGGCTCCGAGTGGTACTCGCCTGGGGCTTGATTGCGTTGGCGTCTACGGAGGAAGAAGATGAGGAGGAAGAGTAGGAGCAATGAGCCGAGTACTGATCCAAGGACAGCACCGATGATCTCGCCAACATGATGCGAGTGAGAGGATGATTCACCACCGATTGGTGAGGAGGATGGTAATGAGGTAGAAGATCGGGTTGGCCCAGCAGTGGAGGGTGTCGCGGTTAGGGAGGAAGGTGTCGCTAGTGTTGAGGAAAGCACGGATGACGCAACGGTTGTGGACAGAGGATTGGACGCTGACGATGCCGGAGGGAACAACCCACCGTAAACCCAGACGCCGTCAGGACCGAGAGGAATCTGAAACAGGGAAGCATGTCGTAAGCACACCAGCCCCCGCCGACGAAGGACAATACTTGAACATCGGCTCTATCGGCGCTGAGGAAGAGCGCATGATAATGCCGCGCGATCCGTGCTAAACCCCGATGTGGACCAACCAGGCGCCTTTCCAGACAAAGACGAACCATCCACTCTGCCTCTCCACATTACGGCAAAAAAAAAAAACAGCTCAAAGTACTCACCGGAGGCCCATAATATGTCAAAGGGAGAGAGATTATGGTGGTGAATGTCGCAGTAGCTTGCCCTGCGGAGTCCGTGGCGAGTGAAGTCGAGTCGGACAACCAGGAGGGCAAAGCTTGAGTGGGCGCGGCCATACGAGGACGTAGACAATATGGCAGGGGGAGGGGGCGTCAATCGTGTCAGCGTTGCAGGTGCGTAATAGTCGTGAGAGAACGTGGATAGCAGCTGAAGGTTTGTCAAAAAAACGAACGAGACAGCGTTTTGCCTTTGAGAAAACAAAAAAATCGTAAAAAGGTTTTTGGAGATAGGAAGGGGGGTGATGAGGGCGGAAAGAAGGAGGAAGGGCGGAAAATGCAAGGATGAAAGTTAGCGCTACAGCGCGTGTCCTGTTCTGCTCTGCTTGTCTCGTTGTCTCTGTCTCAAAACTCGAACACTACCCCAGTTCTCATCACGTGGTTCGAATTCCCGAAATTCCATCTGGAACATTTCATCTTACGTGATGACACTTGGTGGGATATTTTTTTGCCACATTATTCCGATGCAACATTCTGACATTGACGTGAATATAACCTCCAATAGGAAATTCATCCGACTACGTTGTCCGAATGATCCTCTGGCTTCAACATCCCCAGATGGTTGACTGTAAAATAAACAGTTCAGGCGCTAAAATGAAATGTGATGAGAATCAGGTACCACTTTTCACATTGCAGGCGTTCATGATCGTGGATATATTGCGGCCAATCCTTGGAACGGCCGACTCAGTTTTACTGCGACGGATAAACCCGGAAGAGATGGTGGCAGTGTACAAGCCACATTGTTACCATTGTAGCGTGTCGGGCCGCTTTTTTAAAGTAGCACAGAAACTGCGAGGATGCGGCGTGTTCCTGATAATGGACCTCGTTAGTTGGCTAGTTTGTGTCTTTAGAATCACGTGCCCCTTTTGTTATGGGCCATTGATCCGCGTGAAGGCATGGATAGGGGAAGATAAGGAGCAGTGTACACAGCGACCGAAACACGTTCCTAAGGACTCAAGTGTGATTCTTGAGCGTCCCACATGCAGAAAAACGAGGTGTCATCATATAATCAACTTTAGAAGCATAGAAGAGCATAACATAGGGTGAGCATATAGACCATAAAGAGCATAGTGAAGTAGACAGAGAGTAAGTTAGACGTGAGGGTAATGTTCCGCAAACTTTGGAGGCAGAGGAAGGCGATCTCCACCTTTCAAAGAACCGCGACGATCTCGGGATAAATCTGAGTACCGTCATAGGAATAAAGTCGCGTGAGTCGAAGTTGGCCAAAGCAAATTCCTTTAGCGCTGTCTCGAGGCCGGATCTGCCACTCCTTGCTAACAGCTTTGATTTTCGGTCCGACTCGCTGCAGGATCGGGGATGAGCCAAAAAAAAAAAAAAAAAAACTAGATCAGACAGACGGCACAGAAACCCCGGTCCGAGGAGGGGGGGGAAGAGGAGGAAGGGAAACGTCCTTACCTCAAAAAAGTCGCGATATAGCCCCGCGACGACACAGCCGACTTTGCCGAGCGGTGCAGACGCAATGTCGGGGCTGTCGAACCACTCTTCGTAGTCAAATTGACCTGATTGGGGCCACTGAAACAAAACAAATACCGGACGAGGAGGAGGAAATGGTTAAGCCGAGCTGACCAGATGGCGAGGAGCAGAGAAAAAAAAGGAAAGGCACACACGTAGATGTTCAATTTCACGGGGCGGTCAGTGTAGATAGGAACGCTGGATCCCACAATACCAATGCCATGGAGTGCCTCGAGAAGCGGGATCCCAGGGAGGATGCCGTAGTCTGGATTCAGGCGTAACTCCCAGACAGGTTGGGACCCATGCACGGCACGCTTCGGAGGCGGAGGGTCACGCACGCCCCGACTTGCTGGTGCCAATCTGCCGCACGTCCAGGCGGGATGGTCAAGACTGGGGTCTTTTAAAAAGACGTGGGTCTGATGACGGAAAAAAAGTGGGGGTTCAGGCCTTACTGGGTTGGGAGCCGGAGGCGCCCGGAGCGACATACGACGCGAATCGTCGAGGCGGAGATACGTTTTAGACATTTTTTTTATTGGGAGAAGCAGATGAGAAAAGGTAGAGGAGAGGAGAGGAGAGGAGAAAAAACACGAGGCAAGGGAGGTCAAGGCAGGGAACGGGCTGCTCTTATAGCTCTCCTGAACGTTCCACAATGACAATGATTTCGTTGGCCTTTTGCCACAGTGGGGCCATAGCCCTTCCACAAGACACACAGTGGTAGGAGTGGCGTCGGGACCAGGATAGAGTTCAGGAAGCGACCAATCATCATTCCAGGAGTCTACGAGAACACTACGAGAACCTAGGAAGACAAAGTGGTTTCCCGTTTCCCGTGAACGCCGATTTATTGTTCACGTGACCAAGATTGTGGTCCTAGCCCCTTGATTCGTGTGGGACACTGGCAAACGTCCACCCGAAAAAAAAAAATGGAAATATCGGTACGACTTTTTCATTGTTTTTTACTGCTTTTGCAATCTCTCAACAGAGAGTCAGCCAGGGACCCAATGCTCTCAACAAATCAATGCACGGTCTTTGGCAGAGGAAAAAAATTAACTTGAACGTCACGCCGTCCGTCAGTGCCACGCCTACCCCACCCCCCATTGAAGATCTTCCACGCACAGAATCGACCGCCCTTTCATCGGCAAACTTGGGAGAAGGAGATGTCCCTTCTGCATCCGCATCGTCGAGTAAGCGCAAGCTACGATCAACGCGTGGTGAAGAGGGCAGCAAACGCAGTCGAGTCGTCGGTGGTAGTACCGTTAAGGAGTACGTACCGCCAACCGTCCGTCTGGCCGACTTGGGCGGCGTCGACCCATGCGTTGAGAAAATGCTCGAACTCGTCGCTATGCCTCTCGCTCATCCCGAAGTTTACCTACACACCGGCGTGCAACCTCCTCGTGGCGTTCTGTTGCATGGTCCTCCAGGCTGTGGCAAGACTATGCTCGCAAACGCGATTGGTGGAGTGCGTTTACAAATCACTCAGATTATACAAACCCCCTTGATTGATTTGATTAGGAACTGGGTGTACCGTTTATTTCGGTTTCGGCACCGTCGATCGTGTCGGGCATGTCGGGCGAATCGGAAAAGACACTCCGAGAAACGTTTGAGGAGGCCAAGGTGCGTTTATATATATATGTAAATTTGGGAGGGGGTTAGTGATACCCTTCCGAATAGCGAGTCGCGCCATGTCTGTTGTTTATTGATGAGATTGACGCAATCACACCCAAACGGGAGAGTGCACAGCGTGAGATGGAGCGTCGTATCGTCGCCCAGTTCCTAACGTGCATGGATGGTGCGTTGTTTATAGCGCACTCACCTCGATTCTTACATCTCACTTTACCCATATCCAGACTTGTCCTGGGAAAAGACGGATAATAAACCTGTTGTGGTCATTGGAGCCACAAACCGACCGGACGCGTTGGATCCTGCTCTCCGCCGGGCAGGCCGCTTTGACCACGAGATAGGGATGACCGTGCCTGATGACGAGGCCCGAGCGCAGTACGTCGAACCATACGTCTCTTGTCTCGTCTTGAGACAATTGTTTAGAATTCTCCGCGTTTTATGCGCCAAGCTGCGACTGGATGGCATGTTTGACTTCAACGTGCTAGCCAAGGCTACCCCGGGCTATGTGGGTGCAGACTTGAGTGCGCTCGCTGGGGCAGCAGGTATCATCGCGGTCAAACGAATTTTTAAAAGCCTTTCGGATGGGACGATTGACATTCCTGACGATTCACTACCTACCGACGACGCCCCCATGCAGGTGGACGCGTCCGCTGCTACTTCAGGCCCTGCACTCGAATCTCATCCGGCACCTTTCTCCCAGTTGGCCGCATCGTCCCTCAAACACTCATCCATCGCACGCTTTCTTCATTCTCACCCCGAATCTTTGACTCCAGCGCAACTCAACCCACTCTGTATCACTGCGGCCGACTTTATGCTTGCGCTGAAGGAAGTTCAACCCTCTGCGCAGCGAGAAGGCTTTGCGACTGTCCCTGACGTTACCTGGGCGGACATTGGTGCGTTGCACGCCACCCGTAGCGAGCTACACATGGCCGTCGTACAGCCAATCCGCAGTCCGGAACTCTTCCGCGCAGTGGGTATTGACGCACCAGCTGGCGTGCTTTTATGGGGTCCTCCAGGATGCGGAAAGACCCTGTTGGCAAAGGCAGTCGCGAATGAGAGCCAAGCGAACTTTATCAGCGTGAAAGGTCCCGAACTACTCAACAAGGTGCCCACTAATTTATTTATTTTTCTTGGCGCGTGAGGTAGCTGATGACGACCATCCCTGACGGTGCAGTACGTCGGCGAGAGTGAGCGTGCCGTACGTCAGGTTTTTGCGCGTGCACGCGCATCATCCCCATGCATTATCTTCTTCGACGAGCTCGACGCCCTCGTCCCACGGCGCGACGACACACTCTCCGAGTCCTCCGCGCGCGTCGTCAACACACTCCTGACCGAGCTCGACGGTCTCGACGCCCGCCGCGGCGTCTTTGTTCTCGCAGCGACCAACCGACCGGACATGCTCGACCCAGCAATGTGTCGGCCCGGCCGTCTCGACAAACTCCTATACGTTGACCTCCCATCATCAGATGAGCGCGCAGAGATCGTTCGCACGCTCGTCCGCCGCCGTCGCGTTCCACTCGCTCCCACAGGGGCGGCACTAGACCATATCGCCGAGATGGTGGCTGGAGCTCAAGGTGAGGGATTCAGTGGCGCCGATTTGGCCGCTGTCGTAAGAGAGGCGGGTGTACGAGCGCTCCGTCGGGCATTGGGCACTCTGGAAGAGATGGACGAGGCAGGTCTTGGCCTTGAGGTGGCGGTGGTGGGCTCGAGTGATGGTGGTGGCGTGGTGGTAGCAGTTGAGGATTTTCAGGCTGCTTTGGAAAAGGTCGCGCCTAGCGTGAGCAAATCGCAGAGACGACGGTATGAGAATCTGCGAGAGACGTTTGGTAGCGGCGTCGGCGTCGGAAAGAGAGCAGAAAGGGAGCATGTGGTGTAAAGAGTGGACGAGGAGACATTGTACAACTTTTTTATAACTTGGTACTACAAAACACACTGACAGGAGAATACACGTGTCACTCACTAACTTTCTTCAGTCCGGATCGAATCACTCAGCATTAGCATCAGAACTCCATTCCGCTGGCCATACCCACCACCAGCCACGGTATTCCGTATCGCACCATATCCCCACCATCCCAAATGGCGTCACCATACCAGCCCAATGCAATGAGGCCATCATTACCCCAGGATAGGTTTTGACGGCTTCGATCGTGCCCGTGGGGATGTGACACGAGCCCCGGAGAGTGAACGGACCGACATTGTCGTGCCCCTCGCCACCGAAATACAGGCGGTTGGGTCGTGTGAACTGAGGAGGTTCCGAGAGACCCAAGACAAAGAACATTGGAGGAGCAAGCACATTCGTGCCCACGGTAGTGTGATAACCCGCCCACGGCGTGCGGTTAGTACTATCGGACTCGGACGACAGGCCAAAGAGGGGCGTCCCGGCCAGTCCATTTCGCAACCACGGAAACGGTGTGACCGAGATTAGTTCGAACACCAAATCGTACCTCGCCGCGGGGTTGATAGAGCGGAATGACGGCGCACGGAGGGACAGGTGTTTCACTTCACGGTCACGGTGAATGTGATGATCTCCCGCTGAGTTCAAGATCAGTTCGAGAAGTATCTTTGTTTGGACCGTGAAGCAAGTGTAGTAGCAAGACGAGACGCGCTCGCGCTCAAGCCAACTATTCAAGCTGAATGTGGACGAGAAAAGGGTGGACCAGCCCGTATTGGAACGCATTGACGCCGCCTTCCAGACCGTCTGGAAGTACACCGGCGAGTAGAAAGTCTTCCATGTGTCGTTAAAGATCGATTTGACTGCGTTTTTGTTGCCTATTTTACCAAAGGAGAGATCAAAAATAAAAATAAAAAATACTCGTCAACAGAGAGAGAAGGGCGGGGTACTAGAGGTAGTGATGACGGTTGAGTAGACCCACATTGCATAAGGAGCGCTATCAGGCTAAAACAAGCACGCTCGAGCCAACCATATTGGCATGACGGCAGCTTGTACGATAGGGAGGCTCCAGGATTCGATGTGGAACAGCAGAGGTCTGCTACAGTCCACGTAAAAGCCCAGAGTAACTTGTGATATTTTGGGCCAGTGATTCGTGAGATGATCTCTGCACCCCCTAGAGGGGAAAAAAAAAAAAAGAAGAGTGTTGCATTTTACTACAATTCAAGGACGAAAGAATCACTTTTGGGCGCACTGAGGTGAGTGACAAACACTGGCAAGACTACACTTGACTTCCGCAGCCAGACTTTCATCCTTTCTACATTGAGAACCGGGAGATGTTGGCTGTCGTTGACTTGGAGGTGAATGACGTTATTATCCACCGCGGCAATCTCTTCAAAAAGTTGAAGAGTCCTGCTATATGTATAATCGATGCGCATCCAATGCTTCCAATTTCCTGAGAGTTGAGTGCTTTCGTCTTCATCTTGCCATGCACTCCCGTCCCATCCTTGCAACGATAGGCGTGCCTTGAAGAGAGCCGGGGTCAACAAGACGGCGGATAAGGTGTGGTTTGTGAGGGCCAACGAAAGGATGTGCTTTGTGTGAGGAAGACGGAGAGCAACCTCATAGAATAAATCCAGGGGAAGAGACTCGGATGCCATCAAGTCTGAGTTTGAGCGGTACCCCCTGAGTTCCTTCTTCCTTCTTCCTTACTCTTCACCCACCTCTCGCCTCATGGCACGTATCCCCTTTACCTTTTTCTTTTTTTACACACGTTTGACCTACGTACTGAGGGGGAGTTTTGTGATACAACGTCCGAGTCACTAGCGTCGTACATTGTCAACTTATGGACTCCAACTAGTATAGCTAAGATCTGATAGATGATACTAGACCTCATACAATGAGAAGTGCATGCATGTATAATAAAAATGTCCTTCCAGCTACAACTGGTCTGAGAGTCTGTCCACATTTCCCTTGCACTACCAGCTTGTTTCAACAGCCAAGTTGTTCCCAATATGGTCCATGACTTGGGGGCTCAAAACGATTGCGGCTACACTTGCAAGTCGAGGCAACAATTCGTGAGGCACTCCGCTTGAGTTTGGCCGTTGGGTAAGAAATTGCATTCGAAGCTGCAAAATCTGCCGCATGTAGTGTCAGAAGAAGGAAAGTTGCAAATACAGGGGAAGGTGATAGGATCTAAGTTCGGGTTCACGCCGTTTGTTGGAATTTGTCGGGTCACAACAGTTCTCCATGGGACGGTATTCTCGCCACTCGAGTGGGATGCGGGGAGCCTGTAGGCCTCGGCGATCGAGCTCGTTTGGGTAGGTAAGTCCGACACAGGCCCCGAGGCGATGGGAGGCACGTCTTGGGAACTAGTGGCGATGAGAGCCTAGTCAAGAAGGTCAGATTGATCAAGGCTGAATCCGCAACGAGCATGCCTTCAAGTTCTGGTTCAGCCTCTTCGGCCCGTTGGCGTCGCCATTAGTTGGCACTGCCGATGCAGCGAGGGGAACAAGAAGAGCAGTCAAGAATAACATTGTAGTCAAAACGGTGTAGTAAGGTAATAGATGTTTGAGGGAGGATCAACTTGTCGGGTGTGTCACCAAGCGTGCTAGAAAGAAAATTTTCGAGCGACTTGGCTACGCAGATAGATTATCATAGTAGTTAGAACGACGACGACGACGACGACAATGGAAGGTGGACACACCAAGGAAACAGAAGGAAGTGAATTAAAAAACACGTTGGAAACCGAGGGAGGTCATTGGAATCGAGGCGACTTTTATATATGTTAAAAGACCACGGCGATACCAGTAAATCACTGGCATGTTCGGTCTTGTCGGAGACGCCGGGGCCCAGTGGATTACAGACACCGTCGGAGAGGTCGCCCCTCAGCTCATTTGATCAAGTTATTATGTATGCGCAAGTGGCACAGGACCGCATCTTGGCTCAGGCGGTCAGTGATGGTCGAAATAAACCAGCTACATGTGACTGGGACTGGGCGTACTGCACAAGGTCACGGAAATGTGAACGATAAGTGCATTTTACCATGTATAAAAACCCAAAAAAAAGGCTATAAAAAATGTGCCTCGAGGCCAAAATATTATATGCAATCGGTGAACATTTCCCCATGAACGTCGGAGTAGAGAAGCCGGTGTTTAGAAAAAACTGCACGAGGGGACAGTGGGGAAGAAGAAGGACTTCGGATGCGCACGCGACTCAAGTCACTCAACCCGCGTAGACATCAGACTATCGTTAGTCCAGAGCCCTTCTCAATCACCCTAGCTGGCGCTAAATGGAACATGATTAAGGGAGGAGCAGGAGCAGTGGAGAACACGTCGTCCTCAGCGCCGCCGTTGCTGCGGTGACAGTGGTGTGGGTAGTGGTGGCGGTGTGGTGGTGAAGATGATCGTGCGCCTGGCGCACTTCATGTGAATGCGCACTGCATGCCAGTTCCCACCTCCTTGCAGAGCGCGGCACTAGTAGAAAGTCCGTTGAGCGATGTCTCATGATGCAAGCTCGAGCGCTGAACTGGCAAGATGGGAGGTGATAGGGGCGCATGACGCGCATGCTGTTGGAAGCGCAGCGCCGCAGCCTCGCAAGTCACAAGGCGTAAGTCGAACCAACGCGTGGTGACACGTTACGTGACGCGTGATCACTTATACCTGACGATACCAGTTTTGGACAGACGTTATGTATGTTTCATCTTATTGCCCCAATCTTTTCATTTCTATAGTGTTCCACCATTATTACTGACATATTACCTTCACTAATTATCTCAGTTAGTCATCAGGAAAATCCAAGTTTTTCTTAACAGCGCTTGAGCATGCTTAATATGACTTAACAACACTTCTAAGCACTTTTAAGCAAAATGTCTCTAAGCTGGCCATGCTTAGGCTAAGCTAGGTCTTCTCCTTAATTTGACTTAGCCAGGGCTTATTGATGCTTATTTTGGGCTTAGTTCACTTAAATGGCAGCTTAGATCTGTGCTTACCAAAAGCTTTCAAGCAGACAGATTTAGGGCAATAAAAATCATATATTGAGCTAAACTACAACATGACTATGTACAGGAGACAATGGTTCCACCAGCCCTGGTGGAACAGCCCTGGCAGGGGTGGGGGCTGCAGGGCCACAGGGAGGTGGTGGTGGTGGTGGTGGAGGCGTGGGAGGAGGCCGCGGGAGGCGCGGGAGGAGGCGCGGGAGGGTGCGTGGGGCGTGGGAGGCGCGAACGCGCGGGAGGAGATGAGGCGTGTAGAAGGCACGAGAGAACGCGCGGGCGGAGGCGAGGCGCATGGGAGGCGAGAGAGAACGCGCGGGAGGAGGCGAGGCGCACGGGAGGCACGAGAGAACGCACGGGACGCACAGGAGGCGCGGGGCACGAGGGAGCGAGGAAGCGCAGGAGAAGGCGCGGGATGTGGGAGGAGGCGTGGGAGGCGGCACGGGAGGCGCGGGAGGAGGTGCGGGAGGCGCGGGAGGAGGCACGGGAGGAGGCGCGAGATGTAGGAGGAGGAGGCGCAGGGGGTGGTGGTCCAGGCAGCAGAGGCAGCAGCGCGGGAGGAGGTAGTCGAGGAGGAGGAGGCGACGAAAAAAAAGAAAAAAAGTCAGTTCGTGTTGAGGCGGGGCAGGCAGCGTGATAACGTACCAGGACGTCGGCGCAGGCAGCGCGACAACGTAGACTGCCTCACAGAGGCAGTGGATCCAAGAGGAAACAAAAGCGGTGGGGGAGGCGCGGGCACAGGAGGCGCATGACGATGCGAAGAGGCAGAGCCAGAACAAGAGCCAGAGCCAGAGCCAGAGAGGGAGGCAGAGAGGGAGGCAGAGAAGGAGGCAGAGAAGGAGGCAGAGGCAGGGGCAGAGAAGGAGGGGACGTGGAGGAGGCAGCGGTGGGACGTGTTGGGGCGAGGCAGACAACAGCGGAGGGGGATAGAGAGATGGAAAGGGGCGGCAGACTCGAGAGGCACGAAAATCAACATTGTGCAAACAGTAGTAAATAATACACCCACTGTAACGACTTAGCGAAAATTTCACGAGTCGCGACTTAGCATATTTTTTTTCGGACTTTAGTTAAATTACATAAATTAATTTTTTATTTCTGTTTTGCTTGTCTTAAGTGTCTTACACATCTTAATTACTTAATGTGCTTATCTTTGGCCTTGATTTGCTTACTTGTTGTACATACTCATTTTCTAAGTAAAAAATAAGCAGCTTGAGCAACTTGACAGGCTTAAAAATGAAATAAGCTAGTTAAGCTGACTAAGTTTTTTCTGGATTTTCCTGATGCTACCTACTACCTTAAGTACTGTAACAATTGTGTCCCGCGGACCTCAGTCCTTTCTCTTTCTGACTGAGGATAGTATCTTATCATTTCTTCACTTCTAAGTTACTTACTATCTACCTAGCCTCAGGATTGATTCTCATCCAATACATGCAGGGTATGCAAGCACAGCCAATGACGAATCGACAATGGTACGAGTGATGATGATGTTGCACCATAAAACATCGAGGGCCTCTGCTGGAACGTTCGAGTTGTAGTTGTGGTCGTAGCTGGACCTGACACTGCCAGCGGATCCATCATGGGGCGATGCGAGGTCGGAGCTGCGGGTGCGGCGCGGGTAGCTGGTACTGTTTCCGGTTCCCGTGCTCGCGCTTGCGCAGGCATGTGCAAGTGCCATCGGGGTATTTGAGACATTTGTTCAGAGCACATACCTCTGCTCCTGCTCCAGATTCTAGTCAAATGCCACAAACTGCGTGGATTGGAGCATTTGCAACAATAGGGGTGACTTGAATAGGGGCAAAGTCAACAAGGCAGTCCGAGTCTATGTTGTTATTGCCACCGTGACTTGGGCAAATTCACATGCAGCTTATGGTTCGTGTGCCTGAGCCTGGTGTGTCTCAGTCTGATTGATGTGATATGATACTGCTAAGTTACTGCTCTTACTAATATAAATATAGGTTTCACAAAAGCAGGGCCAGAAGTCAGAGTATGGAAGAGGAAACGGGAAAAGAGAAGATCATGATCGTGTCAGTATGTCGTCAAAATAAATCCTTATCAGAGATGGTTATTGCGTGATATGATGATGACAGTGATGAAGGTTCTGTGATGGCCAGGGGGAAAAAAAGGCTCAGCCAAAAATACAAAAAGGAGGACAGTACTTTGTAAAAAACCACATAAACATGCGAGAACGCACGTACACAATATCAGAGGGCTGGACCAAAATTCACGCGTGCCATGATCCATCCAAATACAATAGGTCATGAGGAAAGCCCACTGGGCACAACTTACTTACACATGGGAGAGAATCTGCCCCCAATTATGACGCCTGACCTTGATATCGCTTTATCAAGTCGCGCAGTCGTGCCTGTCCAAATGCGAGTTCTGTCTTAAAACCACCGCCGTTCACAAGCGGCGGTCGCTGCTGACCCACAGCAGGGGAGGGTGTCAAAGACTGAGGGTGGGGATGGAGCTTGGGCTGAGGTGGCTGAGATGAAGGTGGGGAAGAATCGCTACGATTAGCGGATGGGGTAGATGTGGGGATAAGAGGCGGTCGTGCGAGGGATGCAGTCGTCGATAGTACAGGAGTCGCAATGGAGGAGGACAGCGCGGGCGAAGACGGCGTCGCTGCTGCTGCTGAGCCGAGTCCGAAGAGAGCACGTGGAGCACGAATAGGATCTCTCTCCTTTCCTGCGGCTGCTGTACCAAGAGCACGTCTGTCCTCGTCCTTCGCAGCAGTAATCGGCTTGATTGGAGTAGGAGTAGATGTGGGTTTGTTCGCGGCTGCCGTTCTGATTCGCGCGGTTCGCGCCACATTGCCGTTGTTTGGGCCTTCTGGCATTGCTCGCGTCGGCTTTGGTGTCGATGTACCAGCACTTGTGGCCTTGGCTGCTTCTGCCCATATGGAGGCCACTGCCGTGACTTTCCCACCACGCCCACTGCGCACAGACTTGACATCATACTTCGCCTCTGCCGCAAGGGTAGGTGGGAATCTATGTGCGAGCTGCCGAACAGGTGCGGGCGCTGTTGAAATATACGCAGCTTAGATGAGATTAGATAACGCTAGATAACAAGCGTTCAGTTCGAGGTATGCGAGACTATATTAAACAAGCGATGTACCTAGATAACAAGCGCTGAGTAATACGACGCGTCAGTCCCAAATATAGTATATGAGATGATATAAACAAATACTCACTTCAGTTCGAGGTATGCGAGACTGAAGTGATAGGGCCAGAAAACTGTTCGTTAAATACCTAAAATGAGCGTGCATTGGCCATAAGGGTCATAAAATAATAGTACAATCAAGACAATCAATTTATTGTACTTTGTAAGAATGTAGAGAGCGTGCGCATATAATAAAAATGTCTTTAATCTTTTTTTTTTTTTTTACTAAGCGATGTATTAGGTAGAGAAGATAGTAATCTAGGTTACCTAACAGCTCTAGCCTAATGCGCTGAAGCGGGCCACTAGGGTCCGGACTCGGAGGGAGGATAAAAAATGCGTTTACGCACATCCCGGATATGGGATAGTGTGGGGCTCAGGAGGCGGGGCTACCGCGTTTACTACCCACTAAAAAACCTCGTCTCGAGTGATCCAATCTGGATGGAGTTCCTGGAATTTCTTTTTAAGGGCATTTTCCCAGGTTATTTTAACCCTTGTCATTGGTGATTTCGCTCTCAAGGTTTTTGTCACCGCTACCTTGTCATCGGGTTATCGTGTTCTTTGTGTGTATTACTTTTGTCTTATCTCCAATTTATTCTTATTCTTTCTCTAGCATTTTGACATCAGGGAGGAGGGGTGATGGCGGCATTTTTCGCTTGTTGTTGGTGCACAAGGGGCCTGTCTTGCGGCAGTGACGGGTGGCAGGGGTGGGTCTCGGTTGGCATATTAGCCGATTGATGGTGCCTTGTTTTCCAGGGGGTTGGTTTCTCTTCGGGGTTTGTTCCGAGCGGGTGTCTGAAAGGGCTCTTTTTCCGCTTTGGAGTTGGTCTGTGGGGGGAATGTGGGGGCGTCATCCATGTTGGTGAGGAGTTGGGGCAGTTTGGTTGGGTGTTCGTTACAGCGTTCAGTGCATGCTGTCAGGGGGGGGGGGGGGGGTTCGTTATAGTTTTGGATAGTGTACCTTACAGTTACAGGGGGGGGTGGTTCTCGGACTTGCAGTGGGGGGGTCTTACAGTAAAATCAATATAGGAGGTGATTAAGGTTGGGGTACACGGTTTTATTTGTTTTCTGGGGGTTATTACGGGGGTGGGGGGGTAGCATTGTCTAGGCTAAGGGGTTGCATAGGACCGGTCAAGTGGTCATAGAGGTTCAGTCTCTCTGGCCCTCTGGGTCTGGAGGGGGTCTGCGGTGGTCTACGCATTTCTGGAGTGGTCATCTCCTAGGGGGCGGTTGGTGTCTCCGAGAGTGAGTTGTATGCTCTTTCTCAACCTTGCCTTCGCCGGAGCGAAGGGTTGTCTAACCTGTAACCATGGTGGTGGTTCGGGTTCAAGGTCCCCAAATGTCTTTAATCAATAAACTACATTGTACGCTTGGACCCGGCTATATCCGGTCCGGGAATGTTCTCGCGCTCCCGGCCCGTCTCAACAGGCGCAGGCGTGAGGGATATTGGTGCACGACGAAGAGTAGCCACTGGTATGAAACCAGACGAACGTGAATTTGGCTGGGACACGACAACCGGTGCGGTTGTGGGTGAAGCAAAATCGACTTCTGGGGCTGAGGCCAGTTTTGGTGAAGAGGACAAATTCGGATTGACCTCTGACGTAACCTCCGGTTCCGGCACCAGCACACTCGTGCGCGGCCAAGTTGCCTAGCCACTTCTGCGACGCGACCCTTCGCTGCGCGCTTCAAACGTGCACCGTCGTCACTCCAACTAATACAGCTAACCTCTGATAGATGATACTAGACCTCATACAATGAGAAGTGCATGCATGTACAATAAAAATGTCCTACAACTGGTCTGAGAGTCTGTCCACACTGCCCAGGAATGTTCCTGCACAAGTTGTTGGTGTCATTCCCAATATGGTGCATGACTTGGTTGCTCACTTAACGCAACGCATGCGAGCTACCGTTAGCGCAACAACCATCGAGGCACTGCGATATAGTTTGGCCGTTGGGTAAGAAATTGCATTCGAAGCTGCAAAATTGGGTGCATGTAGAGTTAGAAGAAGGCACGTTGCAAAGACAGGGGTAGGTGATAGGCTCTAAGTACGGGTTCACCCCGTTTGTTGGAATTTGTCGGGTCACAACAGTTCTCCATGGGACGGTATTCTCGCCACTCGAGTGGGATGCGGGGAGCCTGTAGGCCTCGGCGATCGAGCTCGTTTGGGTAGGTAAGTCCGACACAGGCCCCGAGGCGATGGGAGGCATGTCTTGGGAACTGGTGGCGATGAGAGCCTAGTCAAGAAGGTCAGATTGATCAAGGCTGAATCCGCAACGAGCATGCCTTCAAGTTCTGGTTCAGCCTCTTCGGCCCGTTGGCGTCGCCATTAGTCGGCACTGCCGATGCAGCGAGGGGAACAAGAAGAGCAGTCAAGAATAACATTGTAGTCAAAACGGTGTAGTAAGGTGATAGATGTTTGAGGGAGGAGCTTGTCGGGTGTGTCACCAAGCGTGCTAGAAGGAATTTTTTTTTCGAGCGACTTGGTTACGCAGATAGATACTAGAAGTATCATAGTAGTTAGAACGACGACGGCGACGGCGACGACAATGGGAGGTAAACACCAAGGAAACAGAAGGAAGTGAATGAAAAAACACGAAAGGTTGGAAACCGAGGGAGGTCATTAGAATCGAGGCGACTTTCATATATGTTGAAAGACTACGGCGATACCAGTAAATGAGCGCACTGGCATGTTCGGTCTTGTCGGAGATGCCGGGGCCCAGTAGATCACAAACACCGTCAGAGAGGTCTCCCCTCAGCTCATTTGATCAAGTTATTATGTATGCGCTAGCGGCACAGCACCGCATCTTGAAAACCGACTCAGGCGGTCAGTGATGGTCGAAATAAACCAGCTACCTGTGACTGGGCTGGGCGTACTCTACAAGGTCGCACGGAAATGTGGACGATAAGCGAAAAACGGTTACTATCATCGATGCATCATCATCTCCATTATCTGATATGCGATATAATGCCATGATTTAGATCAACTTTTGGTGATACGCTCTCTCGAAGGGGAACAGACTGCATTTTACCATGTATATATAACATTGAAAACCCAAAAAAAAGGCTATAAAAAATGTGCCTCAGGGCCAAAAGGTTAAAAATATTATATTCAATCGGTGAACGTCGGAGAGGGGGAGTAGAGAAGCTGGTGTTTAGAAAAAACTGCACGAGGGGGCAGTGAGGAAGAAGGAGGACCTCGGATGCGCACGTGACTCAACCCGCGTCGACCTGGAAATAGCCCATCAACGCCCCGTCCGGTTCTGTATCTGTATCTACCCACGCGTTAGCAGCAGCACCTCCATTTTCATCATCCTGTGCCCCTCCCCATCTCCGAGTCCGCATTCGAACTATAGTAGTCCTTCTGATATCAGCCATCAGACTGTCCTCAGTCCAGAGCCCTTCTCGAACACCCTAGCTGGCGCAGCAGGGGCGCTCAATGGAACACGATTTAAGGGAGGAGGAGGAGCACTGGCGAACACGTCGTCCTCAGCGCCGCCGTTGCCGCGGTGACGGTGTGTTAGTGTTGGTGGTGGTGAAGACGTAGCGCACTTCATGTAGATGCGCACTTCTTGTCCAGCTCCTTGCAGAGCGCGGCACTAGTACAAAGTCCATTGAGGGATGTCTCACGATGCGAGCTCGAGCGCTGAACTGGCAAGATGGGAGTTGGCGACAGGGGCGCATGATGCGCATGCAGGGTACGCGAGCGCGGCCAACGATGATGGTACGAGTGATGACGATGTAAGATAGAACATCGAGGGCCTCTGCCGGAACGTTCGAGTCGTAGTTGTGGTCGTAGCTGGACCCGACACTGGCAGCGGATCCATCATGGGGCGATGCGAGGTCGGGGCTGCGGGTGCAGCGCGGGTAGCTGGTACTGTTTCCGGTTCCCGCGCTCGCGCTCGCGCATGTGCAAGTGCCGTTGGGGTATTTGAGACATATGTTCAGAGCACATATCTCTACTCCTGCTCCAGATTCCAGTCAATTGCCACAAACTGCGTGCATTGGAGCACTTGCAATGATAAGGGTGACTTGAATAGGGGCAAAGTCAACAAGGCAGTCCGAGTCCAAGTTAGACTGTGTTGTATTGCCACCGTGACTTGGGCAAATTCACGTGCAGCTTATGGTGCTGTGTGCCTGAGCCTGGTGTGTCTCAGTCTGATTGACGTGATATGATACTGCTAAGTTACTGCTCTTACTAATATAAATATAGGTTTCACAAAAGTAGGGCCAGAAGTCAGAGTATGGAAGAAGAAACGGGAAAAGAGAAGATCATGATCGTGTCAGTATGTCGTCAAAATAAATCCTTATCAGAGATGGTTATTGCGTGATATGATGATGACAGTGATGAAGGTTCTGTGATGGCCAGGGGAAAAAAAAGGCTCAGCCAAAAATACAAAAAGGAGGACGGTAGTTTGTAAGAAGCACATAAACATGCGAGAACGCACGTACACAAATATCGTGAAACAACAGAGGGCTGGACCAAAATTCACGCGTGCAATGACTCATCCAAATACAATAGGTCATGAAGAAAGCCCACCGGGCACAACTTACTTACACATGGGAGAGAATCTGCCCCCAATCATGACGCCTGACCTTGATATCGCTTTATCAAGTCGCGCAGTCGTGCCTGTCCAAATGCGAGTTCTGTCTTGAAACCACCGCCGTTCACAAGCGGCGGTCGCTGCTGACCCACAGCAGGGGAGGGTGTCAAAGACTGAGGGTGGGGGTGGAGCTTGGGCTGAGGTGGCTGAGACGAAGGTGGGGAAGAATCGCTACGATTAGCGGATGGGGTAGATGTGGGGCTAAGAGGCGGTCGTGCGAGGGATGCAGTCGACGATAGTACGGGAGTCGCAATGGAGGAGGACAGCGCGGGCGAAGACGGCGTCGCCGCCGCCGCCGAGCCGAGTCCGAACAGAGCACGTGGAGCACGAATAGGATCTCTCTCCTTTCCTGCGGCTGCTGTACCAAGAGCACGTCTGTCCTCGTCCTTCGCAGCAGTAATCGGCTTGGTTGGAGCAGGAGTAGATGTGGGTTTGTTAGCGGCTGCGGTTCTGGTTCGCGCCGCATTGCCGTTGTTTGGGCCCTCTGGCATTGCTCGCGTCGGCTTTGGTGTCAATGTACCGGCACTTGTGGCCTTGGCTGCTTCCGCCCATATGGAGGCCACTGCAGTGACTTTCCCACCACGCCCACCGCGCGCAGACTTGACATCATACTTCGCCTCTGCCGCAAGGGTAGGTGGGAATCTATGCGCGAGCCGCCGAACAGGTGTGGGCGCAGGCGTGAGGGATATTGGTGCACGACGAAGAGTAGCCACTGGTATGAAACCAGACGAACGTGGATTCGGCTGGGACACGACAACCGGTGCGGTTGTGGGTGAAGCGAGATCGACTTCTGGGGCTGAGGCCAGTTTTGGTGAAGAGGACAAATTCGGATTGACCTCTGACGTAACCTCCGGTTCCGGCACCGGCACCGGCTCGTGCGCGGCCAAGTTGCCTAGCCACTCTGCGACGCGACCCTTCGCTGCGCGCTTTAAACGTGCACCATCGTCATCCCGCGCTTCACGTTTATCCTTCTTCTTCTTTCCCCTCCTTTCTTTGTCTTTCCCCCTTTCCTTTTCTTTCGAATCAGACTTGAAAGACTTGCGCGAGCGTGCCTTGTGCGTTCCACGCTCACTGCCAGACGAGGCGCCCGTGCCTTTGCCCTGCCGATGCGTCCGTCCATCCGCATCCGCATCATCTCCCTCCGCTTCTTCGTCTGGTTCTCCCCCCACTGAAGGCGGCGTGACGTCGACGTTCACGTTTCGCCCACCAAAGTCCTCCTCAGCGCCAAGCGCCAAACTCGAGATCGCGCTTTCGTTTACCGCCGCGCCCGCACCGTCATCGTCTGCTTGTTCCTGAGCCATCGACTTTCCCGGAACAGGCAAGGGAACAGGAACAGGTGGTGGCGGGGGTGTGTCCGTAGACATGGGCGAGAGGACGGCACGTGCATCTGGAGGAGGTAAACTAGGGTGCTTGCGCGTCCCGACTTGCTGAACAAGGCGTCGCTCAAGTGCATCTAGGCCACTATCCGCTTCTTCTCCGTGCGATAGGAATACAGGTCTCTCACGGGGTAGCGGTGGGCGTAAAATTGATAGCGCAGAGAGAGACGGGGTGCGAGGAACTGGTCCTGCTTCTGCCTCTTCGTTCTCTTCAAATTGCACATGTTCTTGTTGCTGGAATATTTCCTGTGCGACGGGCAGACGGTTCGCACCGTAACCAGATGGTTTTCCTGATGGCACGGGCGGCAGTGGAAGAGTTTTGTCGGCGGCAGCCAGCCGCTCCTTTTCAGCTCTAGCCTTGGCTTCCATCTCTGCCGCGGCACGCGCAGCCATCTCTTCGAGTCTGACTACGCTCAAACACCTCGTCCTCGTCCCCAATCTACAATGGCTCTGCGAAAGGGGGTCGTCGTTATCAACTATGCTATGCGTTTCGGTAATGGTCGTCGGCGAGGGCATCGGCTTGGGTGATAATACATCTGGCCCGGTTGGCGAGGCTAGTTGGGCTGGAGGTGAGACAGAGCGGGCGCGCGAGGTCGCACGGAGGTGGTGCGATATACGCGCCGCACGCGCACCATGGCCTGTAGCCTGCTCCGGCGGTAGTGCGTACTGCTGCTGCTCATATGGGGAAGGTAGGTGATGGTCTTGTGTGCCCAACCCAGGTAGGCCAGACGACAGAGCAGATGCTTCTGGTACCCCACCATTGACACTCGCCGGACGGGGTGAAGGATAGTAAGGATTGCTAATGTATGCGGGAGGGGGCGATGGGAACCACAGCCGCCCATCGTGGGCTCGATAAGGTGGAATTACGAGTTGTAAATTCAAAGGAGTCGAGGTCGATTGAGGTAGTGATGGTAGCTGCACGGAGTATGCGTTGAAGTGTGGTTGTATTGGGTTTGGGTAGGACATGGGCGTGGTTAAGGGCGGAGAAGCAGCTGGCGGAGGCGAATTGGAATAATTATAGTTCGGATACACATCAGAAAATACGTCTGGAGATGGATACGGGTATGGTTCCGGCGGAGGTGGGGGCAGAGAAGCGGTGTGAAACGCTGCCACTGGTAGCTCGAGCACGATGTCTTTACTACACAGCACCTCTTCCATTAGTCTATATTCCTCAAGGGAAAGGATGTACCGCACCTGCCTAGAGGCATGGCTATTCGCACGGTGACGACGCCACGAACCTCGAATAATGGTGGTGTGTGCTTTGAGGGTCCCACTTCTTCTTCATCTGCGTCGCCACCATGCCGCGGGTGCGCAAAGATGGTGCGGGCAGTGCGTGGAACATCAAACATGAGCTGTGCAATACCTTCAGTCCCCGGGTGCGCAGTGTATTCGGGTCCACGAAAAGCGATGTTTGCGAGTGTGTCTGAGATTTGTAATGGGGGTGGTGGCTTCTTGCCTGTGGAACCAGCAGGCAATGGTAGGTGCAATTGGCGGCTGAGCGTAACATGTACACCTGTCGTCTACTCAATATCATCAACACGCGTGGGAAAGACGAGATGAAGGAAAGAATGGGGACACACCCTCTTTGCGGAGTGATTCTTCACTTGCAGCTCGACGCAGGCGCTTTCCCCTGCGACCAGTATGCCCCCAAGGACACGGGCCTGCACCCAAATCTTTCCACCCTCACCGATGACAAGGCCTTCCGGTATGGGCCACGCCTCGGAATAAAGACCGCCGTCTTCCTGGATGGCATTATCGTCTGAGTACCGCTGTAAAACGTCTACCGGGCATCCATCGGTAACGAGCCGGTTTTGATCCTTCCAAGAAACGCCTATGGATGCTCGGACCTCGTATCGAATTCTGGCGAGTCCATTTCCAAAATCGATTGAGGAAGGGGAGGAGGCAGGGAGAGGAAACCGAAATAGGAATGTAGTTAGTCCACGTCGGGCACGATGATAATGGGCAGGCAGAGGAGGCTCTCCGGCGATTAAGTGGGGAAGAACGGCATTTGAAGGGGGTAGACCGGGTCCTTGGAAAATGCGATGGATGTGTAGAAACGTTGATGTCGCGGAATGGTCTCGAGATGTCAGTTCTGCGAAAAGAAGGGGGTAAGTAAGGGACCAGTAGAGAATGGGAAATCACGACCTTCGATGGCGACAAGCTCGACCATGATGACACCGAGGCCGAGACCCTTGTCTGCACGAGACTCAAGCTCCATCTTCCCTGTTACAGAGTCGCCGGCGAGATAGAATGGATCTGAAAGGGTGATGGTAACCTTGACCTTGGGATGATAGGGTGTAGCATTCATGGGTTCTGGCCTGGATTGAGCTTGAAGGGCCATGGTGGAAATGGGTTGAACGTCGATAAGTGAATAACGAGTTGGACATGAGATCGCTGTTGAGGCGGCAGACCTGCAACAGTCATTCTTCCCACGGATATAATTTATTCGACCGATTCTGGCGTCTGCTGGTGGCTGTTGTTTCTCCACAAAGCGATGGTCACGGTATCATATCTGATTGAGGCTATTCAGATAAGCTTGTGTCAGAGAATAATGTTTGATGATTGGTATATGTACCAAGCTGAATGTCTCCACGAAAGATGTAACAGGGAGTCGCGCACCATCGCCTCTACTAGTCATCACTGCCAGTGGGATTAGATTGTATTTAAACCTCCTCAGTTTTCTCCTTTTTTACTGCGCTTCTTTTAGTGTTTTAGATTCAAGGACACAATGGACTTGTGCTGTAGAATTGTCGCATATAACGCGCTTATTGCGATCTCATCCAGTCCGCAAACTCCACCTAAGATTTGCATGGCTTGGATGGGACCGGCTTTATGCTACTTACAAAGTACGAGCACATCACATGCCACGCACCATATCAACCCCAGGTTTGCTGATGCAACTAGACACTTCAGAATGTCCGTAGGGGACGCCTGGTGCCCGTCGGTGGGTGTCCGTGAGGTAGCGGGTTCAGGCACTGGTCGTGACTGGCAAGTGAACGTAATTGAATGAGCTCTGGTGCCTGGACAGGTGACGGCTACTAGACTCAGACTCGGACTTGATGATTTGCTTCATGAACACACCTCTTCCTTTGGATTTTTTCTACGAGGTTGCTCTCCATCTCTCTCACACAAGGGACGTCCTTGCTATAACTCTTACTAACCGCTCCATACGTTCTGCTTTGTTGACTTCGGCTCTCTTCAAGTCACGCTTATCTTTGCAAGGATGGGACGTGAGTGGATGGAAAGATGAAGATGAAACCGCTCAACTCTCAGGAGATTGGAAGCATTGGATGCGCATTGATTACGCATATAGCCGGACTCTTCAACTTTTCGAAGAAGCTGTTGCAGAAGACAACTTGATTCAACTCGAAGTCGATACAATAATTGGCCGCAAGCCTTCCCTAGCTATTGAAAGCGGGGAACTCTCCCTGCTTGTGAGTTCAAATAGAGTTGGGAAGAGGGATCAGAGGGGCAAAAGAGGAGAAAGAGGAAGAGCGGCGGCAGGAGGGAGAAGAACGCGTAGAAGTCCCAAGTCGGGGGATCTAAGCGAGATAGAGCGATAAGAGGAGGATAGACGAGAACTTGAAGGTAACAGAGACTTGAGAGATTTTGAAGGAAACTTAGAGACAAGCTGTTTTCGAGAACAAGGGTGAGCGGCGTATTTTCGCTGGCTCGTTTGTACATTCCGAGGCTGTATTTAAGTACATTCGAGCCGTGTAATCTAAAAGGGGGGGGAAACGCGTCGAAGTCGGATGCATAGGTAAGTATCGAGGCTATCGGTGCGAAGACAAAGGCCATGAAAGTAAGAAAAATATATCGGAACTGAGATAGGTATGAAAGGGAGGAGACACGAAGCTAGGGCGAAGCGGAGAACAAGGAGAAAGGGGACGAAATCATGAAAGGAAAAAGGGGACGAAAATAATCTTCGAAGTCGCGTGCACCCTCAGAATGCTTCACGGGATGCTCGCGGTCTCTTCGAGAGATCGTTAGGCCGTCAGCCTAGAACGTGGGCGCGGCGCGAGACACAGCACGCAGCCCGAGACAAAAGGGAGAAAGATAAGCACAAAAAGGGGAAAGATGCCATACTGAGCGAACAATGGAAAACGCGAGGCACACTAGCACGAAACGGGAGTCACAAGTCACGAGAGAGAACTCAGAAAATGAAAGAAACAAAGGAGAAAGGCAGAGAAACGTCGTGCGGCGCGAGGCCGCAGAGGACGGGAGTATGGCCGAGGCGTAGTCGGATCGTGGCCGAGGGCGATCGTGGCCCATTTCGAGATCAAAAACGCGCGAGAACGAGATCTAAACAGTCGAGGGATACGGCGAACGGTAGCACGAGTCGAGACGAGAAGAAACGTGAGTTTGTGCGTACTAAGTTGCACAAAAAAAGAGGTTTTCGGGGCCAGCCGCTAAGCTGACCCTACATCTCCTCGGGGCTTTTAAAGATCGACTGTCCCCAGTCGACGCTCGTCGTCGTCTTCGTCGGAGCGATGGTCTTCTTCCTCGACGACATTGACGAGGTCGTCTCGATCGAGTACGCGGGTGACGGGGATAAAGGCGCGGGAGCGAGCGTGATACGGAACGAGACGAAAGGCGGCGTACCGGAGCTTGGAGACTGCTCCGTCGAGTTCGGCGAGGCGGTAAGATCCGGAGGAGGTCTTACGAACGACGACCATAGGTCCAAGGTAGCGGGGCTTGGTTTTGCGGCCTAAGTCGGTCTCGATGGCTGAGTTGCGAACGAGAACCAAGTCGCCCGAACGAAAGGGATGGTCGCGGATGGTATTTTGAAACTGACGTTCGAACTGACGGACGGAGGCGTGCCGAGCCTTAAGGACGTTGTCCCGAATACTGGCTAAGTCATCTTCACGTTTCTCTAGCTGGCGTGCGCGAATGGCGAGAAGGTCGGCCGTCGAGAGGGGCTTGACAAGGTCGGGAACGAGGAAAGTGGCAAGAGTAATATCGAAGGGAAGGAGGGGCTCGACGCCGTGTGCCATGTAAAAGGGGGAGTGGCCAGTCGACTTGCGAACGGTAGCGCGATCTGCCCAGAAAACGTGAGGGACCACAATCGGCCACCTAGAGACGTCGCTTTGGCAGGCTTTGACGAGGGATTCGCGGATGGTGCGATGTTGGCGTTCGACGATCCCGTTGGCGCGAGAGTTGTAAGCCGAAATGCGAATATGATTGATCCCGAACTTGGAAGAAAGCCAGTCTAGAGCGGCGACGTAAGCTGTGCCGTTATCAGTGACAATTTCTTCGACGGCTCCCCAACGGCACAAGATGTCTTCGAAGATAAAAGAGCCGATGGTGCGGCCAGTCTCAGTGCGTAGGGCACGCCACTCGGGCCAAGCAGAAAGGGAGCAGCGGGCCTGGACAATGTAGCGAAAGCCGGCGACAGAGGGCATAAGCATAGTGTCGATATAGACTTTGCGGAAGAGAGGGGCTGGCGTGTCGACGGTCGGCGGAACACGGACTTTGGTGGTTTGTCGAATCTGACACTCGTGGCAAGTGTCGATGTACCACTTGACATCTTGATCGACGGAGGGCCACCAGAAACGGTCTAAGAGGGTGCGGCGAGTGGAGTAAATGCCTTTATGGCCGAGGCGGTCGTGAGCGTCGCGAAGGATGGCCAGACGCTCCGAGGAAGGAATAAACATCTGCGGGCGTCCTTGGGTAAAGTTGCGCCAGAGGTGGCCGTCGATCAGGGAGAACTGCCTGACCTTTCGCAGGAATTTGGCGAGGGCGTCATTTGAGAGGTTAGAGGGGGGTTTGAGGGTGGAGAGGTAATCTTGTATCTGAGAGATGTCTTCATCTGCCTGATTGTTGCCAGGAAGAGTAGGCAAGCTGGTGTCGTCTAGGGTTCCAGCAGTAAGGATGAGGTTGGCGGGGGAAACGTTGCCAAGCTGAGGAGGAGACGCGTCGAGCAAGGATAGAGCCCAGATACCGAGAGAGAGAGTGGCGTCGATCCATTCTTCGGGATCGTCTTCCTCGGCGTCCTCTCCTTCGGCTGGCATCCGGCGAGAGAGTCCGTCGGGGCCGTGGTGCTTGTGTGCGGGGACATGAACGAGCTTGAAGTCGAAGAGGTGGATGGCGGCGATCCATCGATTGATGGTGGCGTTAGGCTGACAATCGGGATTACTGAGCATACCTCGAATGAAAGCAGCATCCATCTCGACTATGAGATTGCGGGCGCCGATGAGATAAAGACGGAGGGCGCGCAGAGCTCGGAAGAGGCCGTAGAGTTCGAGCTTGGCCTGAGAGTAGTGGGACTCGCGTTCGTTCCACGAAATGGAACCAAAACGCGCTGGGCGGCGTACCCCATCCGGGCACTTTTGAGAGAGAATCCATCCAACTCCGTGGATGGATGAATCGACTGCCAAATAGACGGGGCGGTCAGAGGTATAATCAATGGAAATAAGGGCGGGCGAGCCGATGATTGCGTCTTTGAGGGACTGCATCGCTTCGGCGTGCTTGTTTTCCCAAGCGAAGGCTTCCCCTTTGCGAGTCAGGTCGACGAGGGGGCGGGCGATGGCGGAGTAGTTTTTGATCCATATGCGCATGAAGCCCGCAGTGCCAAGGAAGGCGCGGACGTCAGTGACGGATCGACAAGGAGGCCAATCGCGGATTCGCGCGATCTTCGAATCATCCGGGATACGGCCGTCGAAGTTGCATTTGTGGCCCAGGATGATGACTTCTGGAACGGCTACGAAAAGCTTTTTAGCGGAAACAGTAGCGCCAGCACAATGAAACCGGTGGAGGATGCGGTGAACATCATTGAGGTGTTCCCAAATGAACCTGCGGATGCCAGGGTTGTCGGGAATGGTTTCGTAGCCGCCGTCGGGGGTCTCGTATCGAGAGGCGGGCCCCTTGATACTGCAATCGTCCACGAACGGGCGAGCGACGTGCGGGATCTCGGGTTCGAGGATGAAGGTGACGTCATCGTGGAAAATTCCTACGGCGTTAGTCCAACCTTGTGGAAGGCAGGTGAGACGTACGGCGCCGATGGGGGATTGGATGGTGGTGAGGTCCCTTGAGGCGACGTCGAGGGATCGGTGGTCATAGCCTACGAACAGATCCAACATTGAGTAACAAGATCGACCAGCCATCCCCTCGATGAGCTGATCGGCTAGAGGGGGAACGCTGGAGTTTCGGATAGTGACGGCGTTGAGGGGCTGAAGATCGTGGACAATGCGGAGGGCTCCACTCTTCTTTTTGACACAGAACCAACGAGAGCGGTACGAGGCGTCGGAGCGCTCGTAAACACCTGCCGCGAATTTCTCCTTAAACATCTGGATAACGTCATCAAGGATACCAGAGGGAATCGGAATATTCTTGTGAGCCCAAGGAACATGCTCGATGACGGGGATCTTGACTGGAGTGAAGTACTCGTCGCGAAAGCGGCCCTTCTCAGCCTCAGTCCAAGCTAAGCCAAGCTCGTTAAGGAGTAGGATATGCTGGAGTAGCTTGACTTCTTCCGGCCAGAGAAAGTCGTAGCGATTGAGTTGCAGGTCGTCTAAGCGTTCCTGAGTAAGTCGAGAGCCAGACGCAAAATCAGGTGGGCTAGTTGGAAGAAGTGGGAGAGAGAGGAGAGGGTCGACAGGGATTCGGCGAACGGTGCGGAAGTCCTCAGGGAGTGACGCTGGTACCGGGCGGATCTTCTTGGCTACCTTCTTGTAGGCGAGAACTGGAGTTGGAGGGCTGGCAAAGCAGAGCAGAGAGATAGTGTCGAGAGTGGCAAGCAGGGGATGAACGTTGTCGACATAAGGCAAGGGGGGTCAATTGATGCCATGAAAGCTCCAAGGTAGCCGACCTGAGAATGGCGGGGACGAGATGGAATAAGGATGGAGAGACCGGGATCAGCGGGGTCGGTCAAAGAGACGTTGACGCGACCGTCAGAAAGCTCTTCAAGGCGACAAAGGAGGAGGTGGTGGAAGGGGCGTCCCAAGAGGAGGCGAAAGGGAGCCTTCTTGACGACGTGAGCGTGGACTTCGCACGAGATGGAGCCGATAGAGATGGGAAGATTCTCAGCACAGCCTAAAGTCCAACTGACGGTGCCGCTAGCAGCCTCCATCTGCAGTCGACGGGCTTTGTTGATGGTCGCCTTAGCTTCCTGCGCTAGATCCTCTCTGATAATCACGATTTGAGAGCCGGTGTCCAGGAGTCCGGCCTCGAGAATGAAACCGTTGACTAGGACGTCTACCTCCCGAAGGGGGAGCGAGAACTCGGCGAAGCGTTGTCTGAGAGGTGCTAGCGGCTCGGTCACAACAGGAGAAGCGGTGGAAGGTGCCTCCTCGAGTGCATGTGCCTCGACTCGGCGGTTCCTGAGCTTGTCAGCCAGCTCTTTGCGAATGGGAGGGCTGGCTGCTAGAATGTGAGCCGGCGTGGTCAAAGAGAGCTTACCCTCCATCAGCCAGCCCAAGAGCTGACTTGTGAGATTCTGGTCCTCGGCGTGGGACTGATATTTGTACTGCGGAGTAGGGCGACCCAACCCAGACGCAGTGGTGGGGGGTGGCGCTGGTGGTTTCGACGCCGTGGGAGGCGCGGACGCGATGACCGCGTTTTGAGGCGATGTGGCGATCGGGAGCATCGGAGGCGCGGAAGCGGCGTCCAAGTCTTGGGATGTCGGTGCGGGGGCGCTATCGGTAGATAGCTCGCGAGACTTGGCTATTTTGGCGTCTCGCCGACGCTTTTGCGTGGCGTAGACCTCGAAGATGTCTAGCGCCTGGTCATCATCGACCTCCGAGTCGTCAGCGTCGTCCGGAGGCAGTTCCGAAACCTCTACGCTATGGGTCTCGGCCGCGTCCTCTATGAAGGCGGTGGTCGGAATAACTTGCAAGCTAAGAGCCGCATGGGGAGGTGAGTTCGCGGAAGAAACTGGAAGAGCCGCCTGTGCAGCGAGCGGGGGTGCCTGTGCAGCTAGCCAAATGTCGATAGCTGCTTTAATACCCTTGCCATTGCCACTAGGAGCCGGTTGGCCATTTGGCAAACAAATACGGTTCCCGCTGACGGTAGCGCGCCCGGTGCGGCAATATTCGAACGCGACGTGACAGTCGCGGACGCGATGTCCGACCTGCGTACAGAACGCGCAATTGTTGGGACGGGGCTGGGACGAAACTTGGGCTTGAGCTTGAGGAACGCCGCGAAAGAAGTCGGCGAGGGGTGTGACGTTGGTCGCGGTGGGACCTGGCGAGAGGGTTTGAGGGGCTGCCGAGTAGGTTTGGGGGGCTGCCTGAGCAGCTGACGGGTAAACTGGGACGGAATGTGGATAAGTTGGAGCAACCACTGGCTGATAAGCAGGTGAAGTAGTTAGTGCAAAAGTTTGTGTAGTTGATGGGTAAATTTGAGGTGAGCTTGGGTTCGGCGGCGTCGATGGCGGAATCGCGGAAGCGGACTCGGTCCTAGCGAGGGCGTCAACCAAAGTCGGGAGAATTCTGCGACACTCAGCGTAAAGTGTAGTGTTCTTCTGGAATTGTCCGCGAGTCGATAGGGTTTTGATCTTTTCTACCAATTCGTCGAGCTCGTCGACGTCCGGGTCAGGTTCCTTGAATCGGACGTTCTTGGTTTCGACGCGAGAGGGGGAACGTGGAGGGGGCGAAGGGTCGAGCGCCTTGGGGTCCTCCCGGTAGCGATAGTCGTGATCCGGCTCTAAGGAGTCGGGATCGTCCCAGGGACTTGAGACGCGTTCGCGGGCGCGCTTGCCTTCTTCTTCCCAAAGGGGGAAAGGTGGCTGCTGAGGGCCGGCGAACGCACGTCGGGCAGCGCTGAGAACCGCGGTCATGGGAAAAGGATCGCATGAATTGATCTGGGGGTGAGAAGAAAGGATCCTTGGCTGCAATAGTTGTCTGTCATCGGGGTGGAAGCCATAAAAAAAGGCCTTGTCCCGGTCGTCGATCGTGAGGCGGTGACCGTCGAGTAGAGCGGCAGCTAAACGAGAGAAGTGCTGGAAGTATACCAGAACATCATCTTCGTTCCGAATCCGGGTCCGAGAGCATTTGCTGGCGTAGTCGAAGAGGCGTTGTTTCGTGTAACGTTCTCCGGGACCGCGCTTGGGGTGGGCTCGTTGAAGGGATTGGCAGAACCTACCCCAATCTAAGGCGGCGTAGCCAGCCAGACCTTTCCAATAGTCTTTAAGGTCTGGGGAAGCATACCTAGTGATAGTTTCCACTTTCTGAGCCTCTGTGAGCTGATAGAAGTCGGCGAGCTCTTCATATTCCAGCAGAAAGTCGTCCAAGGATTCGGACCTACTTCCGGTGAAGGAAGGGGCCTTCTTCGAACGTGGGCCTGGCATGGCGGCTGGTCCGGTCGGGTGGTGCGCCATGGTGCGTCGGGAACGAGTAGAAGGAACGTGGGGCGGTATCGGGAGTGGACGAGCTTGAGAAGGGGGAACGGCAGTGGGTCCAGGAACGACAGGGACAAGAGCAGACGCCTGAGCGGAAGTGACAGGGGTGGGCGCAAAGATGGGCGCGTGCGTGGGAGAAACAGGTGTCCGATCGGGAGATGGTGGCGCTGATGGGATGTCACGAGGCCCAAGCACGGGTGAGCGGGAGGGAGTTCGCAGCCGAGTGTGCTGCAGCTCAGGAGAGGGAGATCTAACAGGAGAACGGTGACGGAAACGCGAGACGACCGGAGTGGCGGCGGGATCAAGGTCTGGAGAGAAACGAGTGGTAGCGGGGGGGGAATCGGCACGAGGTGAGTGTTCGGAGGAGGGGAAGCGAGTAGCGAACAAGGAAGTCGTTGGATCTGAGATAGAAGCGAGTCTTGAAGCCAAAGCTGAAGATGATCGCGTTGAGGCTGTAATCTGAGCCCTAGCTTCGGCGTAGTCTTCGTCCGAAGCTTCGATCAAGGTTGCGACTGCAGCAATGGCAGAGAGGGAGGTCGAGTTAGGTGGTGTGGCTAGGGCGGTTTGAAGAGCCGAGACTGCCGATTTCAAGGATGCTTGACGATCCGGAGACGGAGAGGAGAACGAGCCAGGAATAGTGCGTGTGGCGACAGCTGAAGTAGGAAAGACAAACTCAACAGAGACTGGGTCTTCGGGAGATGGGTTGATGAGGTCGTCAAGCTGGAGAGATGGAGCAGGAGACGGGTTTCGAGAGGGGGGCTGAGAAGCTTCAGAGGCGGAGGAGGCTTCAGCAGCTGCAGCCCGAGAGAGTGCTCTAGTTGCAGAGCGCGTTTGACGAGACGAGGAGGCGACGTTGACAGAGGCAGGGGGCTTCTTGGCGGTTCTTCCGGTGTGGTCCTTGGAACAAGGAGCAGGCCGCTTGCTCATAGAGAGGGCTGTCGAGGGCGACAACCAAGGAACAAAGAGAAAAGATCACTGGGGCAGCCAATTTGAAAGCGGGGAACTCTCCCTGCTTGTGAGTTCAAATAGAGTTGGGAAGAGGGATCAGAGGGGCAAAAGAGGAGAAAGAGGAAGAGCGGCGGCAGGAGGGAGAAGAACGCGTAGAAGTCCCAAGTCGGGGGATCTAAGCGAGATAGAGCGATAAGAGGAGGATAGACGAGAACTTGAAGGTAACAGAGACTTGAGAGATTTTGAAGGAAACTTAGAGACAAGCTGTTTTCGAGAACAAGGGTGAGCGGCGTATTTTCGCTGGCTCGTTTGTACATTCCGAGGCTGTATTTAAGTACATTCGAGCCGTGTAATCTAAAAGGGGGGGGAAACGCGTCGAAGTCGGATGCATAGGTAAGTATCGAGGCTATCGGTGCGAAGACAAAGGCCATGAAAGTAAGAAAAATATATCGGAACTGAGATAGGTATGAAAGGGAGGAGACACGAAGCTAGGGCGAAGCGGAGAACAAGGAGAAAGGGGACGAAATCATGAAAGGAAAAAGGGGACGAAAATAATCTTCGAAGTCGCGTGCACCCTCAGAATGCTTCACGGGATGCTCGCGGTCTCTTCGAGAGATCGTTAGGCCGTCAGCCTAGAACGTGGGCGCGGCGCGAGACACAGCACGCAGCCCGAGACAAAAGGGAGAAAGATAAGCACAAAAAGGGGAAAGATGCCATACTGAGCGAACAATGGAAAACGCGAGGCACACTAGCACGAAACGGGAGTCACAAGTCACGAGAGAGAACTCAGAAAATGAAAGAAACAAAGGAGAAAGGCAGAGAAACGTCGTGCGGCGCGAGGCCGCAGAGGACGGGAGTATGGCCGAGGCGTAGTCGGATCGTGGCCGAGGGCGATCGTGGCCCATTTCGAGATCAAAAACGCGCGAGAACGAGATCTAAACAGTCGAGGGATACGGCGAACGGTAGCACGAGTCGAGACGAGAAGAAACGTGAGTTTGTGCGTACTAAGTTGCACAAAAAAAGAGGTTTTCGGGGCCAGCCGCTAAGCTGACCCTACACTATCAATGTCGAAACGTCGAGGGTCTGGTTGCAGAAACTAAGTGAGGTGTTACCGATATTTGTCGCTCATCACAGTGCGTCCATAACATTTCTTCATCCCAAGCTGTAATAAGTCTCATTTTTTTCGTCTTTTAGGTACAAAGAATATCGCACGAATCACTGACCCAAAATACCACAAGGTACTCTGGGGTTATGCGTGGGCTGTAGGGGAGCTCTGCAATAAAGCAGTGAATCATGTCCCGATCTTACCACATGGATTTGCTCCACCCGAACGTGGCTGGCTCGAGCGTGTTTGCTTTAGTCTGATGGCGCTGCTCATACAATGTGGGTTCACCCAATCATTACCACTGCTCCAAGTTGGTGCTCTGTTGACAAGTATCCTTTTGATCGGTATGATAGGTGGCATAAAAACAGTCAAATCGATCTTCAATAATACCTGGAAGACTGACTACTGGCAAGATCACTACATGTCGCATACTATAACGGAAAGATGGACTCCAAACTGGTTCCCTATATCCCAACCCCTGCTAAGCAAAGACACTTCGCTTACGCACAGCCGTGTCTCACAGCGCTACTGTGCCGGCTTCATTATGCAACTGAGGATATTTCTTGACCTGATTGTATTCTGTGCTAACAAGCCTGACATGCTCCCGTCTCTTCCCACCCCATCTCTCTACTCTATTGATCGCGATTCGAGGTACAATGGGCCGTTCGAACTGGACCCGGATCCCTCATTCCCGCCATGGTTGCGAAATGGGCTAGTCGGGACCCCATTCGCTGACCTATCGTTTGATGCTAGCCGCCCATGGGGGGGCTACTACATTTACGTAGGGTATATTGAACCCGACTTTCCAATGTTCTTTGACCTGCGTTTCGCGGAGCCTCCATTTTCAGAACCCGACTGCATATATTTCGATGGTGAGGGCCACGACGATGTGGGAGAGTTCTCACTACGGGGCTCGTGCGATACCCTAACAGGCGCAGTCTGGGCTTCCAAGGCGTACCGTGAGGTTGACTCACCCCACTGGTATTGGTCCGGTATGCTAACGCCATTTGGGATGGTGGGGGTATGGGGCGAAGATGATTCTGGTGACGGCGGATGGTGGTGGGTATGGCCACGGGAGTGGAGCCTTGGGCCTGATGACCAGAGCGGTCACTCCCCATGAAGAGATTCAGTCACTCTTTGTAAGGAAGCTTAGAGACTTGGAAGAAAATGCTTGCTCCACGACCACTCCTCTCCCTTTTCCACGTATCCCGATCTGCCTCCCAGACTTGCTTTTACTATAATGTCCAAACCTTATAGCTTTGACTACCACTTTCCTTCTTGGTATTATCCCGGTGTATATACCTCTAATCCCCCCTTCATATCACAATTATCCCGCGTTCTCTCCTCTCATCCTCTGCGTGATCCTCTATAAGTGTCCTAGCATTTTCGAAAACCTCGCAGAAAGCCGAGCTCCAGCGTTGAGTACGTTGAGTATTAGTATTCGGTCCTATACATCTCCATCTCTCTTGTGTTGTAGGGTCTGCCTCGTGCCTACGCTCGGATTCGACCCGTTTTGGCCGACATCGGGACGTTTCGGACATCACGGACATACAGGCGAGGTACTATTCCAATTTTAGATTGTCCTTTCTTAGTTCCATAAGTAGTTACTGTACTACTACTCATATACTTAAGGCTGCGAAATACACGGGGAAATCCCCAGCGAAAGCTCACCCCTCTTTTCCTTCCTTTTCAAACTCATGCGTGCTCTTCGGAGTACGTTTAGTGTCTCGACAGTGACTATATTTGTACTATGAGTCGTGCTTATTTCACCAAAGCTCGGGCCATGAGCTAACCATTCTTCCACCATGCACGCCTTTTCTGCTCTCCCCCGATGCCAATGCTGACACCACTACCAAATATTTCACGTAGTGCACCATACCCCCTCTCTGCACCGCCGTGCTCATGCTAGACACGACCTTCTCGAAAGCAAGGTATAATCATCAGTTAGCACCACAATGTCGCCGCCACCGTTGAAGCCCAACTTGAACCAAGACAACCCACCTATTTTCTTTCTAAGTTTTGCCTCTCGCACATAGTTTTATCTGAAGTTGACTCGTCATGTCCTTTGCCTCGCTCATGCATTTCCGAACGCCTACCTGAGGCTACCTCCGAACTCTTCCGTGGGCGTTAACTTTATTCCCACGCACATCCCCATTTTGGCATACCTCCGAGCTTGTCAAACTTGCCCATGCTCCTCAGAGTATGTTCACCTGGCTGCCCCAGCAAGTCTCAAATTCATGAACTTCTGATTACCAGTCAGAAGGTTGTGAGTTTGAGCCTCACTGGGGTAGCCAGTTGAATGTGCTCATCAGAGTAAATTCAGTATCCTCAAAGAACTGGTTCAGGGACCCTGGAAACTGTGTGAAAATAATCTTCCACCTGTTAAACAGGTACATGACAATGATGTATTTTCTACTCCAAGTTAACAGTTTCACGAGTGCTTTGTAAAATCTGGTACTGTAACAGTGAATGGGAACGCAACTCGTCGTCAAAGATACACAGTCACGTCGCGTATGACAACAGGAAACATATTATCCATTGATCATGCTCGATACCAAGTACTCACTTCCAAGCTCACGGTTGAAGTGTTTGTTAAGTACCTGACTGAGCACGCATTGGCCCACGAGCTCATACAATAGCAATACAATAGAAAAACAGTAGGGTATATTGTACTTTGCAAGAATGTAACGAGCGTGCTACTAGTACGACAATAAAATTTCCTTGATTAATGGCCTGATTTATGGGAATGATGTACCCGCGACCCGCCCTTCTCAGCAGAGTGCTCAGTCACGGTCGGCTTGTCTTTCCCTTTCCCTTTCTCCTTGACTGAATCATGGGAATCTGGCCCCGCCCCGCCCATCTCAGCAGAATGCCCAGTTACGGCCTCCGACTTGTCTTTCCCCTTGACTGAATGAGAGTGTACCTGCGCCCCGCCTGTCTCAGCAGAGTGCTCAGTCACGGTCGCAGACTCGCCGTTCCCCTCGACTGAACTAGTGGAATGTAGCTCAGGCTGCGCGGGGTCCGTATCAGTAGAGTTCTCAGCCACCGGCGCTGACTTGTCTTTCCCCTTGCCTAGACTATCGGAATATAACCCCGCCAGGCCCGTCTCAGCAGGGTGCTCAGTCACGGTCGCCGACTCGTTGTTCCCCTCGACTGAACTCGTACTTGTGCCATTCGAGTCTGGCATACTGTCTTGGGTATAGGGGGTGCTGTCCACGTCTCAGGAAAGGAAGTATGAGGTAAATAATAGTAAAAACCCACTCTTTCGAACAAACGACCGGATATGAATTTTGCGCTTGCGTGATGATGCTCGAGAGGTTGGCATCGGGCTTTATACCGAGATCGGATGGGCAGCCGTGAATGATGTCGGACACGATTGAATAAATAGCTTGGGGAGGGCATGCACCAGGGGAGTTGGAGCACAAGCCCTTCAACAAATCGGTGATGGCAACGGTAGGTTGGGCCTCGAAGGTGGCAGCGTGCTTGAGAATGCGAAAGAGCGTAGCACTATTGACACACTGGCCACCGGAAGCAGCAACAGCTTTATCAATGGTCGACAGGCACGATGATGAGGAGGTCAAGAAGCTGGAACTGTGAAAATGGGTGAAAAGGTCAGAGGAAAATCATGATGTGTCGAAGGAACACGCACGTTACAGAAGCAGCCAAAGTTGCGACGAAAGCCAACGGGTAGAGGAGCATGACTAGTCGAGTTATGGAATTACCCTGTAAGGGACCTGTGTGGTTTATAACTGAACAAGTGCGTCTCAAGCTACTGCGTGTAGAGTAGTTATTGGGATTCCGAGTCGTGATGGACGAGATTAACGCAACACGCGAGAAGATGACGAGAAAGAGAGAAAAATAGAGGCCTCTAACAAGGTGGTATTTGATGTGTTTATGCAGTCCATTCGTAACCAACTAAAAAAAGTAAAGGAAGTGTTTCGGGTTGAGGATAGCGTCCTTGCCACCGATCAGTAACTGACAGTAAGAAATAAGTGAGGTGACGCCTTGTTGCGAGACGTCGCCCGAGGGTACTTCATAAGTAAACCATAGGGTGAGATGAGAAGCATGAGGTGGTGACGATTGACCGACGGGTGGCCCTCGGCCCGAGGGTGCCGTGACATTGCATGGCCCAGGCCATCCTTTCTTTAGTATCCGATCCGTCCTTGCCGTCCGTCATCTCGCTAAAATTCTAGAGCGTCAATGGTGAGGGTCAACTGGAATCATGTCTTTAATAAACACACAGTATTCGCGCTCCAGTTAAGAGTTGTGCAGCTCCTCATTTAAAAGCTCCACTAGCAAACTAGTCGATCACTTGAAGTGCCGTGGCTTCTCTTTATTACAGTCGGTATGGATATGCCTTCAACTTGAATTGTCCCTCCCAACCATTGTTCACGGACTGACTGTATTCAGCTAGGTAGCACTACTCCGGAATTAGTGCAACAGTCTGAGGTGCAGTACTGATCGAGTTGACAACTCGATGTAACTTGCACCTACTAGTACTACTTGACAGCTTGACCTATTACTTGTAGGGCTCCACGTCTACCATTTACGGTGCGTGGTCGTAAAAAGACGGGTTTGTTATAGATATGGCTGCGAAAAATAAATACAGTGCCAGATCGTGATTACGGACCAGAGGAGGAAAGATCATTTATTTTCAGCTCATCAACGACGTGGTGAGAGTGGTAGAAGTTGTGCAGTGCGTGGGAACGTCAATGTGTCCAACCGATCATCAAGGTGTGTTTCTCCCCTGGATGCTGTAGGCTTGTTGCCACAGCATGTTCTCAGTTGGTAGGTTTGTATATCGTCTTAGCATGGTCCGCCTCCTAATCGAACGAGGCGCGGATGTGAACTCCCGCGACAAAAATGGGTGGACTCCTTGCCACACAGCATCACAAGGCGGACACCTTGACGTTGTCAAATTGTTACTTCAGCATGGTACGGCGGTCGAAGTGAGGCAAAGCAGCAAACGCCTTTGGCCTTGGCGGCGGCACAGGGCGGTCTCGGAGTTGCGTGTTACCTCATCGAGCGCGGTGCCGATGTCAATTCTTGTGATGTCAATGGCTGGACTCGGCTTCACTCGGCATCAAGGTATGGTCATCACAATATCACACAGCTTGCTCGATCACAGCGCTGTGTGTTGGCTGCGAGACTTGATGTCGTCCCGAGTGAGATAGTAGGGGAATGGGAAGTATGAGGAGTGAGGAGAGACGGGGATTCGAAACGCTTAGTCGTAACGCGGGACTCGAAACGTTGAGACTTGTCGAGGGGAAATACTAAAGCTTAGAGATCGCACGAAAGAGAGAAAGAGAACACAGGAATGATGATGATTTTAGAGGAGAAATCTAGGTCTATATATACAGGACAGATAATAGAAAGTAAGCTATTAGGAACAAAGGGGAAAGCGAGTGCTTTGACTGTGGTGTAAAGGGAGAGCCTTGCAGCGTGTGGTGTGAGGTTGGCATTGTGTTGAGGGTCGTGGCGATGCCGAAAGGTGGATAGAAAAAGCGTCTAGTGAAAGGGGTGTGGTGAGGTAGGAAAAGCGAGAAGCACATGGGCGGTGGTCATGGCGTTTGCGGCTGTGCACCGAGGTCACCTTACAGCGCGGACGTGAATACTCAGAAAGACGATCGCTGGACCTCTCTGCATCTCGCTGCAGGAAACGGGAACATCGAGGTTGTGCAGCTACACGGTGAACGTGGAGCAAATATGACCATTCGAAATGAAAAGAAAGAGACTCCTCTGGAGCTAGCAGTGACCGCAAGGAAACTCGATATTGTACGCTTGCTAGCCGGGCGTCAGGCTCTGTTTCCTATGGGAAATGGAAATCTTAATGATCGTCCATCACCACAGAATCGCGGGAAAAGCACAGACGTCTTGCAAGGAACTAGGACGGTTTCATTGCATCGTGCGTCGGAAATCGGGGATGTCGACATCGTAAAGTTTTTACTCGACCATGTGCAGATGTCAATAAACGGAACGCAAACTATGAAACACCACTGGATTTGGCATCAAGCCATGGGAAGCTTGAAGTTGCACGCTTGCACATTGAGCGCGTTGCGGAAGTGAACTGCCGCGACAAGGCTGGGTGGACTCCATTGCATGGGGTATCACGATTTGGGCGCGCTGACGTCGCGTTGTTGCTTCTCGGCCATGGTGCAGATGTAAATGCAGAGAAGCAGGATCACTGGACGCCATTACATCTGGCGTCATACAATGGCCACTTGGACATCGTCCAGATGCTACTTGAACGTGGCGCAAGCGTACATCTTCGAAACGGCGATGGCCGAACCCCATTGCAAACGGCTTTGGCAAAGGGATATGGAAGGATTGCGTGGTTGTTGTTGAACTATGGATCGCGTTGATCGGGCAGTCGCTCCCTCGTGCGAGGGTCATTCATTAATCCTAGGTGTGTCATTCTCTTAGCGCTTTACCGTTGACAGTATGCTGACCTCAATCTCTTACCATGTGACTAGATAATGTTCGGTCTGTTCGCGGGAGGAGTGCCGAGAGATTTCTCTGATGGACAAGCGCCTTGATGAGCGCGCCACGGTTAACCTAGAAAGAAGGTATGAGGATGATCGTGTCGCGCTCAATCGATAAGCGCAGTGAACTTGAGGACCCAGAGGACGAAGCTCGGCGAAGGACGGTTGGGCTTTGAGGCTTTATAATATCTGTAGTATGTCTGGCAGCTTGAATTAGCAATCACTAAAAGTTAGTTTTGAGTCGTACGGCAGCGGCAGTCTGAGTTACGACAGCATGCCCTCGAAACTCGCGCTCACAGGCGCGGTTCACGCCGCGCCGGAACAGACTCGGGCACGCTCAGGCACGGACATGTGGTGCCAGTGGCACACCGACCACAGGCCAGACTCAGACTTTGATGAACACACCGCTTCCTTTGGATTTTTTCTACGAGATCGCTCTCCATGTCCCTCACACAAGGGATATCCTTGCTTTGGCACTAACCAACCGTTCCATACGTTCTGCCTTATTGACCTCGGTTCTTTTCAAGTCACGGCTATCATTACAAGGATGGGACGTGAGTGCATGGCAAGATGAAGACGACAACGCTCAGTTTTCCAGGGATTGGAAGCACTGGATGCGTATCGATTATGGATATAACAGGACTCTTCAACTTTTTGAAGAAGCTGCCACGGAAGACAACTTAGTTCAACACCATACATATCCAAGTGTTGGCGATACGACATCGGTGGAAGTACCTAGTCCTGGTATTTCCGCAGACGCACAGAACACAAGCACTGGCCCTTTCTCAGTTCTCAATGAAAAAGCGATACGGATCTGGTTGCAGAAATTAAGTGAGGTTTTACCAATGTTTATCTCTCATCACAGTGCGTCCACAATACCACCTCTTCCTGAATGAAAAATCTCATCCCTCGCTCTTTTTCTAGGTGCAGAGAACATTTCACGAATCACCGACCCAAAGTACCACAAGGAACTCTGGGCTTATGCATGGGCTGTGGTGGAACTCTGCTGTGGCATGTCGAGACCGCTACACGAGCAAGTGCCATCCGAGTGTGGTTGGTTCGAGCGTGCTTGCTTTAGCCTGATAGCGCTTCTCATTCAAAGTGAGTCTGCCCAACTGTGAACTCTACTCAGCACTCTGTTGACGAGTGTCCTTTTAATTTGGTTGCGGTACGATAGGTAACATAAACATGGTCAAATCTATCATCAGTGATGTCTCGGAAACCATCTACTCGGCCATGTACCTCCAGGCTTTCTGGGCTATGGAAAGCCAGTCTATGGTCTGGTTCTCCACGTCCCAGCTCCTATTAAGCAAAGACACTACGCTTACGCCCCAGCGCGTCAAGGAGCGTTACTGTGCCAGCTTCGTTATGCAAACGAGGATATATCTCCAACTGATTTCGGAGGGTACCGATTCATACCTATCTCTCAGCGCACCGTCGCTTTACTCTATGAACCCCGCTTCAAGGTACAGCAGACCGGTCGAAATGAATTCGGATGCTATGTCTCCATTGCCATGGCTACAAAATGGGCTGGCTGGGACCCCCCTCGCCGGCCTGTCATCTGATGCAGGCCGCCCGTGGGCAGGCTACTACACTTACAGGGGGCTTAGAGAATTTGATCCCCCGATGTACTTTGACCTGCGTTCTGCGACACCTCCCCGGACCGCTTTGGTAGAACCCCACTGCGTATATTTTGACGGCGAAGGCTCCGACCATGTGGGGAACTTCTCCCTTCGGGGATCGTGCCACACTCTAACGGGTGCAGTCTGGGCTTCAAAGACGTACCATGATGTAGGACCCCAGTGGTTTTGGTCTGGTATGTTAACGCCATTTGGGATGGTGGGAGTATGGGGCGGCGACGACGGCGGGTTTATGGATGGCGGCTGGTGGTGGGTTTGGCCACGGGAGTGGAGCCCCAGGCCTGGTGCTGCTGCGGGAAGCGGTAAGTCTCTGTAAAAGGATTGTAAGTCACTCATGTCGTAACGAGATCTGCATTGTATTTTGTATTAGTACCCTGAACGTGTAAAGTATTAGCGGTTTCGTACGCACTCCGTTTCTGCACTCCCCTCCTGTGTCAACACCCACTATCAAAATGTCTCACATAGTGAGTGTCTCATCATACCCTTGTATCTGTCTGCAGCGGGCCACTGTTGTGCTCAACATGTTAGACACAGCTGCCCACCCAGCCGCGCGGCCAATTGAGGATCACCTTCCGGCCGTCGTTTAAGAGACAGAGAGAACAGTTGTCCGGTCCTACTGACTGGTGTTCAACAAGACTGGAACACCATCATATCCCTCACCACAAGCTCTGTCAGCCCATCCCCGTTATACAACATATAACGGTGTTGCTGCGGGAGCGAAGCACAGGACATGGCGGCACTGACATTACCACGGGAAGGCTGTTAGGGTTAATATGTACCGTGTGGTATAGGAGAGCCGCGTCGGCACTGGCAGGGGGCTCGATCCTGTTGATAGTGGCTGGAGGGCCGTTTATGATGGACAAATCGGGTTATACTAGTAAACCCCTCTGCGAAATGAGACTCAGAGACTCAGACTTTCAAGTCTTCTGTAGCCTCTGGTCTTACTACACTGCCCAGCCTTTTTCTTACCATGCTGACCCAACAGGCCTGACCTATCAAAATCAATGATATGGATCTGTAATGCATCAACCCCACCTGTAGGGGATCTAGGGTTGATGGATTACAGATCCACATGATCGACTTTGACTGGTCAGGCCTCATTGGGTCAGCATGGTACCCAGAGAGATGGTGGACCATGACAGGAAAATGATAGATCTTGTTGGGAGTGCAGCCTCGCAAGGTGCAAGTCGAGCGACGGCTTCGTGGTCACATGTCACATGATGCGTGACACTGATACCCACAGACTTTCCACATTCCATAGAGTAAGTGGTAAGTTACAGAGAACTAAGTAAATGAAGGAGAGACTAACCTCAGTCTGTAAAAGAAAAGACTGAGGTGATGTGAACACAGTGTCTACACTATATAGGGAATTCAACTGAGGTCAGATTTCAAGGGGATTAAACTACTGTATAAGGAGATAATAAAATTGACTGAGTAGCCTTAGTGTCTCACTCCAATAGGTTAGAACAATACAGTCCTTTCTTTTACAGACTGAGTGTCTCACTCCAATAGATCTTTTACTATTTGATGTTAACTCTCTGTAATATGAGTTTGGAATCAGTGACACCAGAAATAGGATCACAGACCCTGTACATGTTCAGCTCCTTTCATTCATCAGAAGACTGTCATTTTCCCACCACTTCAGGAACATCCTCCAGATTTTGTCACCCTTTGCATACTAACATGTGCCATAGACCTACCTTCAATAGCATGGATCAGTGAAGTATTTCTTCCAAATATCACCTTACTCCATCCAAGACTCCATCAGTAAACCTGCACAAAACTTTTTTGGGTTTGCTCAAAAGTTCAAAAGTAATCTAGAATTACCCCAAAAGTTGTTTCTGCTGTATTTTCAAATGTAAAAAAAGGTGAAAATATAGTGATTTTACAGGCATTCTGTGGTATAAATAAAGTCAACTTGTTCACTTTTCCAATTTTCCACTTGCAAAACTTGAAGTGAAAAAGTGAAAAAGTTTTTGCACCATTTACTGATGTCAAGCCATATCCTTTCATCTACAAAATATGAGCCTGGGGGCATTGTGAATGAAAATGCTTTTAATATTTGATGTATGGGGATGTAGTATCCTAATTATTTATCCCCGAGATGGTGGGAAATGGTTGTGTGTATGTGCATGTGCGTGCCTTTCGAGAGAGAAACTAGAAAGGGCGCGAAGGCATCTGTTGTAAAGGGTAAGAGGCCGCTGGAAAAAAAGGCTCGTTCAATTGATTGTCCGCTTCAAATTCTGGTGGATTTTCCAACTCACCGACCAAAACTTGGAATTTGAGGATTTTTGCACGTACTACAGGGCGGAGCTTCACTACTGCAACTATATGACAGGGTAGATAGAGTACAGGATGACAACAACTCGACGCAGAGTAAACCACTTCTATGGAAACGAGAAAAAAAAAAGGGACGGGACCACAGAGAGAACGACACGAAAAAAGACTTATGCCAGCACGCCGACGGAGAGGGAATAACGAAGCTGAAAAGATGATTGGTCGTGAAAAAGGATATCAAAACCACCTGGGAAAAAAAAAAGGAAAAAAAGAAACCTTGAGGGAATGGAACGTCCGCCACAGAGATGGGGAGAGAGGGGAACATATCGAAGTACTTTATTTTTTTCAAGGTTTCGGGTTGCGTCGCACGACGCGTTTTAGCACCACACGGAATACGACCGCACACATCCCGAGGCTGCCGACGAGGAACACATACGGGGAAAGATCCGACAGGATCGTCACGGTCGTCGAGCCAAAGTCGACAAGACGGTTCTCCGCTCTGGTATCCTCTTCTTCTTGCTGCTCCTTGGTGGGTGTTACCTCCACCGCCGATAGTGGTGGTGGCGGTGGCGGTGATACGGAGTCATCGGAGCTAGTAGCATGATCGAGCTCGAGCGTCGCATCTACATGCTGAGACTCTGTGTGCGGCTGCCGGACTCGCGTCCGCTTCCACCTTTCCCGCCGTCCTTCCGGTCCCATTACGTGCCACTCGGCTTCCATCGCACCCACGCGTGCTTCGACTTCCTCCAGTCGGCGTCTGAACTCGTCTAGAAGAAGGAATTGCGTTCCGTCCACTTGGTTTTCCATCGCGCGTGCTTCCTCTCCTAGATTCGCTGCACTTGCCTCGGTTTCCGCATGCACATCGTCGGTTTGTTCTTCTGTGGAGATAGATGTCGTGTCTGGAGCCAGGGCCGCCGAGCGCCACGTGGGTTGTTTTATATCGGTATCAAGGACGCGCCAGCTGCTGCTTCCGCTACCATCATGAGGCGGGACAACGGTACCACGAGCTTCGATGTGGGTTTCCTTGATCCCCGCCCGCACTGCGCGAAATACATCGGAAATGCCGCCGCCACTACTATCCGTCACGGACACCTCACGCACGCCGAGCTCGCTCCCACCCTCGCTCCCCGACCCACCTCTGCGACGGCTCCAGCTCGAATTAGGGCTCGAGCTGCGGCTTCGTGCGCTCCCACGCTCCCATTTATCAACTATCCCACGCACGCGCCCATTCGCATTCGAATTGGCCCGCAGGCGCCAGGACGGTCGGCATCGGTCGGCATCGGTATCACCACTCTGGGTGAGTGAAAAGTCAAGCGAGCTGGACGAAGAGGCATAACGCGTGGTGCTCAAGGGCACGCCATCCTGTTCCGGTTGCTCTGGCTGTTCTTCTTCCTCCTGTTCCCACTCATTGTCAGACGCCAGGTTGCCCAGGATACGCTCGCGAATGATACTTTGCCGGAGATTACTTGCCGCTGCGAGGAGTGCACCACGCCAGAGCATATTGACTCCAAGACTAAACCCAAACGAACAAAATCTATCTGTAAAGCGGAGGGAAACAAAGTGGGGAATGACACTCACACTTTGAGATCCTCGTCTGTCCATCGCAAAAACGTCCGTCCACTGATTCCTTCGCGGCGTACCCACAATGCAATATCGCGCGCCACACGTTCGGGGACGTGCTCTCCGGATCGAACGCGAAGTGCAGTCGTCAGGTACAGTGACAACTGCGAAGCCGTCCACGTTTTTGGGTCGAGTGGCAAGTCGTTCCCTGGTTCCCCGGATGATGCGTTGAAGTATGTGGGGAGCGTATCTGCACGGGGTCTGCGAAGCGAGAGAATGTAACCGGGCTGGCCGCGCGGAGAGGGTGACGGGGAGTCCAGGGGGGATGGGAAAGGAGATGGAGGTGCACCCGTGGGACCGGTGGAGTAGCGTTGTCCACGGTACTCATGTCTACGATTCGTCGGACTGCGGGATAGCGTACGAGTAGGCGGGATGTAGAGATGTTTTGAGGGGGTAATGTGTCCGGAAGAGGTGGTGCGTGACAGGATGGCAGTGTGGGTAGTTTTGATGGCATATGGATGGGGGTTAGGTTTGAGAGATGGATCATCGTTGCTCGATGGGCCGAAAGGGAGGGGGGAGGCAGAACCGAGAGCGGTTGATTCGCTCATGGGGGGGGACGCGTTAAAAATTTTTGAGTAAGTATCTGTAGAAGAGGATGATATATAGAGTGGGTTGGGTGGGATGATCCCAGTCCTGTCGCTGGCCCTGGATGCGGCCGACGAAGCCGTCGTTCTCAGGGGTAACCTCACAGGAACCTGCTCCAGAAAGACTTTAAAGACCCCACAAACATTAATGCAGTTCGACAAATAAGGAAACTGAGAAAGTCAGACCAAGAGAGTCGCATTGAGGTTAGAAAGAGCTAGCTCAAGGCCAGTAGGTGTCGGTGTTAGTACCAAAGCGGGTCAGCATGACCTTAACCTTATCCAGTTACCGCCATGGTAACCCGCGAAACTTCTGAAAGCTTGGTCCTCATCTCATCCCGAATAATCGTACAGTGTTGATATCCTCCTTCAGCTTCTGGTCGATCAGCAGAGATAATCTCGTATCAAGGTATATATTTTAGTACCCTGTCATGCAGGTCTAATACACCGCATCTTTGCGCCTATCGGGATGACGGGCGCCGTGAGCGTCTTGCCAAGCTTGTATGGAAGGACCCCGTCCTTGATCAAGCTTAATCGCTGGGAAAATAAAAGCCCGTTGTATGTACGTACTGTATACCTCATCTATGCGTTGCCACGGGAGATGCCATCACTATCGTTAGACATCGTGGGGGGCAACACTATGGTGCCGTCTGAAGGATGGTTTCTACTGTACTGCAACGATGAATGGGTCACTTTGAACCATTCCAGAAGCGAAAGAGTTTAAGCGATGTCGAGATGGAGATCAGTAACTCGTAGATCCAGCCGTTAAAGTCCTTCGTGCGTTTTCTGGTACTAGGTTGAAGGATTCAAGTTAACCTCGTCAGCCCTGCGCACTTAATTCTATCTGCGCGGTTGTTCGACGGTTAACTCCAGGTCCCATTTCCACCAACACAAGCAATCTTCATCAGGATTGACCTTTTCCTCGCAGTACGTCACTCCGTCACAGCTTTTAGTCAGACTACTCTGACAGGCTTCTACCGGTGTTATTGCGAGTTACGACGCACCCGGCGCTCAAAACCTCTTTTGAACAATTAGAAGTTTATTCTGAAGTCACCCGTACTCACCAATGAATTGCTGTCCGTACTCGGAATGTTGGAGCTCGTGAGCAGATGGATTCTGAGTGAGGTCTGAGGTCTATTCCAGTCTGCTTCGTGTACTCATCCAAGGCAGCATCGAAGATAGGCGGAATTTAGACTGGGAGGTTGCCGTAGATATTCATGGGGCAAGCGGAAGCCTTGTATATTGATATGAGATAGTCGCAGGGACGGCTTCTTTCCAGATCATGCACGCATTGGCTTCCATGCTTCTAAGGCAGGAATCTCCAGCAAACTGGGAGTTGAAGGAAATACGCTCTTCGCGTTTCACCGTGGAATCGCCGCTCTCAAAGCCGACCTATACCGTTTCATGGTTGACCATTCTGCAGAGGAGTTGAGTAGGATCGTGGGAAGCAGACTTCACGGCCACGAATTCACGTAACAGGGGAAAATCTTGAAACTGTGAAGGGGCTCCTTGAGTAGGGGGGAGATGTTAACACACAAAATGTGAGTCACAATAGTCCACTAGATTTAGCAGCAAGGCAAGGAATGGCAACCTTGAGATTGCAGGTCACTGGCAGCTGCCAAGCGATATAATCAGCATCAATTTTAGTCCCATTATCGGAGATGTGTGAGTTGAAAAGAGCGGACAAACAGGAAAGTAGTTACCCAAAGGTTTGATTTTGTAGCATGTTCGCCATGTGGTTACTTGTGGTACAGTAGATGTCACGTAGATTCGCCACACCGTGCTCTTTACAGCAAAGAATTTCGGGTCTATTTACCGCAACCGGCTCGATGTCGTGCGTATCCCTGGCTGGACCAAGGGCTGGACAAAGAATGTTTTTTTCTACGGTTTTGCAACTGGCAGTTATCGGAGAAATTTGTGTAAAAGGAACTGCCAGTGGGCGTCGAAAGGATGTCTACTCGACTTCGAGTTGGTTGATCTAACTTGGAAGTTACTAAATCCATTTTCCAGCGTCTACTTCCCGCTCACCACTATGAGGCTGTGTCTTGCTTCCTGTCATCCAGAACACATCAACCTTCTTACGATGGCGTCTACTATAACGTCTAGCTTCCCCATTATCATCAACTCTGCCTTAGAAGAGTACACCAAACAAACGGGGATAGATCTTACCCAGAACCCGTTCACTGTCAAAATCCAACAGTGCAATTCCCTAGATGGTGTCCTAGGGCTGTTTCAAGAGCGAGCGAAGGAGTTTAAGGAATATCGAGATGGAAATCGGAAACTGATCAATTGCCTCACGCCAGTAGTGCGAGTCCTGCATGCTCTCTCTGGTATCCTTGGCGACGCGATTAGCCTCGTGAGCCTGATGAAATTCATTTCTCCCATGTGGTCTATTGATTACTCTTCCAGCCATTTCCACCAGCAAAAGCAATCTTTGTTGGAATGGACGTTCTCCTCGCAGTACGTTCCCTTCATTATCATTTTCGGCCGGATCCCTCCGACATATCAGATCTCAGGCTGCTAGTGGTATTAGTTCGAGTTATGACGCACTCGAAGATCTATTTCAATGCGTTCAGAATTTTCTTCAGCGCCTACATGTTTATACCCAAATTCCTCCCACCACCGTGATGACGCATATACTCGTCAAGATTATGGTTCAAATACTTTCAGTGCTTGGCTTGGCAACAAAGCAAATCAAGCAAGGGCGTTTCAGTACGTACACCCTTCCTCATCATATGTCACTGTGTAGTTTAACGCGCAACAGAGAAATTCGCGAAGAAGTTACTGGGAGAGACCGAGATTGAAGCTGTATTACACAGGCTGGACCGTCTTACCCACGAGGAGGCTCGCATGACCGTTGCCCAGACCTTGGAGGTTGTCCATGGTCTTATGGGGAATCTGGATGTGGTCATAGACGGTGCGTGATCCTTGTTGACTCGTTACAAGAATTGGACCGGACTATTCTGTTGTAGATGGCAAGGCATCGGTCAGCAATATACGAAAGGCCCTTGGTATGTTCTTTGTGCGCCCGTGAATTCGTGTAAATTGGACTGAGGATCAATCTAGTCAGTATGCAAGAGACGGCTGGTAAGATAAATAAGATGGAACGTTCGTCATCATCCGGATCTACTATTTTCGACTTCAAGGTTGACACTAAACTGAAGGTGACCAATTACAAAAGGATGTGCGAAACTGGCTCTCTCCCCCAAATCATTCGACAAACCACAACATCGCACGTCGAGCTCACCAGAGAGGGACGGCAACTTGGTTCTTGGAGGGGAGTATTATTTCTGAGTGGAAAGAAAGGGGATCCTTACTATGGATACATGGAAAACGTATGGTTTCCTCATCACTGATGCGTTCAAAGTTCTAACCACATTTTGGCCTATTAGCTGGTTCCGGAAAGAGTATACTTTTGTACGTGTCAATGAATTGTTTCATATTCATCTGCAGCCACTGAGTTGCCGACCAGGTCCGCAATTATCGAAGATGTCGCAGGCTTGCGCGCAGCTGGGTTGGCATCCATGGTGTATTACTATTTCGATTTCAGAGACACCAAGAAGCAGAATCGCCATGGCCTACTTTCCTCTCTCCTCACACAGCTCTCCGCCCAGTCAAATCCATTTCATGACGTCGTCTCCCGGCTGTATGCGGCACACGACAGTGGCATCCAAGATCCTGCCAATGATACACTTGCGCAGAGTTTAAAGGAAATGCTGAAGATCCCTGGACAGGGACCGATATACATCATTATAGACGCTTTAGACGAATGTCCGAATGTCTCAGGCATGCCAACGTCACGCGAAGAAGTGCTCGAACTTGTGGAGGAGCTCGTCAATCTGGAACTTCCGAATGTTCACATTTGTGTTACTAGTCGCCCCGAATTCGATATCCGAGCCGTCCTTGAGCCTTTGACAACACTTCGCGTGTCTCTTCACGAGGAAAGTGGACAGAAGCAAGACATCATGGATTACGTAACGAAGATCGTGAACTCGGACCGGAAGATGCGGAGCTGGAGAGAGCAGGATAAGCAACTGGTCATCGATGTCCTTTCGGAAAAGGCAGACGGGATGTAAGTCACCACTCTTGGTACGTCACTTGGGTTTACTTATTGGGTAATGCAGGTTTCGATGGGTGTATTGCCAATTGGAATCCTTGCGTCGCAATCTACCTGCGAGTATCCAGGGTGCCCTCGACCAGTTGCCCAAGACTTTGGACGAGACATACAGACACGCCTTATTTTCCATAGAGGAAGAGAAACGTGAATATGCTCAACGTCTCTTCAAGTGCCTCACCGTATCAATCCGCCCCTTGCACGTCGCCGAACTCGCCGAAGTCCTTGCCATACGGTTCGAGACTGATGCCCTTCCAAACTATGACGTAGGATGGCGCCTAAGCGATGCAGAGGAAGCCGTTCTCTCTGTTGGCTCGAGCTTGATATCGGTGGTCAATGTCGATGACTCCAAAGTCGTACAGTTCTCCCACTTCTCAGTTAAAGAGTTCTTGACCTCTGATCACCTTGGGGACGACCTTTCCGATTATCACATTCTTCCCGGCCCTGCGCATACCATTCTCACAAAGGCATGCCTGAGCATCCTGCTCGAGCTTGACGACCGCATTGACAAAGCCACGACCGAGAATTTTCCATTGGCAGAGTATGCTGCTCGGCATTGGGTCGAACATGCTCAATTTGATGATGTGTCATCATCGATACAAGATATGATGCAGCACCTGTTTGACCCCGAGAAATCCCATTTTTCGGCATGGGTGTGGGTTTTCAATATAGACCGTCCTTGGGTACAACACATGTCGACGATACATCCGACTCCTCCAGAAGCGACACCGCTATACTATGCGGTATTATGCGGATTTCATGATACTGCTCAGCACCTTCTCGTTGCTCATCAGTTAGATGTCAATGCGAAGGGTGGTCGTCGAATGAGTTCACTGCACGCCGCACTAACGACAGGAAATATGAAGGTCGCAGGGTTGCTACTACGGCGTGGTGCTGAAGTAGATGTCCGAGATCAGGATGGCCGTACTCCTTTGCACCGGGCATCACAAGGGGGGAACGTCGATGTCGTGCGGTTCCTTCTCGAGAATAATGCTGATGTCAACGCACGGGATACGAAAGGGAGAATTACACTTCACTTGGCGTCAGAAGAAGGACAACTAGAAATTTCCAGTCTGCTGTTACAGCACGGCGCAATTGTGGACTGTTGTGATGAAGCGAGCCTGACCCCTCTGCACTATGCGGCGGGTGCGGGACATCTGGACATTGCCCTGTTATTTCTAGACCGGGATGTGGACGTGGACGTACAGGACGACGATGGTCGGACCCCGCTACACTATGTGTCGACCAATGGGCACATTGAGGTCGCCAAGTTGCTCATCCAGCGTGGTGCCCCTGTCGATATCCGGAATGATAATGGGCGAACTCCCTTGAGCAGCGCCTCAAGGAATGGACACCTCGATATCGTACGGCTCTTAATCGAGAACGGCGCGAATATTTCTTCCAGAGACAACATGGGCTATACTCCGTTTCACTCAGCATCATGGCTCGGGCACCTTCATGTTGTTGAGTTCCTACTTCGCTGTGATGTCAATCACGATGTCGACGTTCAGAATGCGAAAGGAGAGACCGCGTTGGACCTAGCATCCTACAGCGGGAAGCTTGACATGGTGCGCTTCTTAATCGATCAAGGTGCGGACTTGAATTCCCGGTCCAAGAAATCCTGGGTCCCGTTACACTCTGCAAGTCGAAGTGGACATCTTGACGTCGTACGGCTTTTGCTAGACTGCGGTGCAGATGTGAACGTACAAACGGAAGACCTTTTGACTCCTCTTCATCTGGCTTCGGAGAAAGGGCATATCGACGTGGCACAATTGCTAGTTGAACGTGGGGCAATTATCGATTCTTGCAACGACCTGCAGCAACGTCCGCTTGAACTGTCAGGCGCAAATGGGAACGTTCAAATGGCACAGTTCCTACTCGAATCAGGAGCGAATGTACATGCGGTGAATAAAGCCGGCTGGACTCCATTACACACGGCATCCTGGAGTGGTCATCTCAAGATTGTCAAGTTGTTGCTCAGTTGGGGCGCGGACATCGAATCACGAAATCATGCGGATGAAACTGCAGCAGATTTGGCATCGAACGCGGACAGAACCAGAGTTTCAAGCTTCCTGGCCAAGTACATATGCGACGAGAATATTCGGAACATGATAGGTTCAACTGTATCGGATATAGCGCTGCACGACGTTGATGATGAGGAAGATAACGCAGGCCGAACGTCATTACACATTGCGGCTAAAGAAGGTAAATTTCGGATTGTGCAGTCACTTCTCGCACGAGGGGCAGATGCGAATGCACGAAACACGGGTCAAGAAACTCCACTGGATATCGCATCGACAAAGGGGCACTTCGATATTGTGCGCGTGCTTGTCGAACGCGGGGCAGAGGTTGATTCACGGGACAGCCTTGGGTGGACCCCATTACACAGCGCATCACGATTCGGGCATATTGACGTCGTGCGGTACTTGATTGATCGCAACGCAGATGTAAACGCCACGCAACAGAATGACCGGACTCCCCTGTATCTCTCTTCAAGCAATGGACATCTCGAAATTGTCAAAATACTCCTTGCCCGGGGCGCAGATCCACATTATCGATGTCATGACGGCCGGTCTGTGCTCCAAAGTGTGGAAGCAAGGGGGTTCCGGGAGATCGCACGGCTACTCAGGGAGCAAGGCGCAAAACGAACATAACAATCAAGGTTCGATGGAATTAAAGGGCACTGATAGAGAGCTAACTTCGTTCTTGATTTCAGTGCGTCATCACGACGATAACACAAAGATAACGCCGTATTATAGTTTTACCGTACGAGTACCACAATAGCAGGGGAAAGCATGACGAATGCGACTCGGAAACAGCAGGAATGGAGCAGAGGCACGAACGAGTTTTCGAGATCAGCACTTGAAAATATGGTCGAGAGGATTTAAACGAGAAAACGGGGCCACACAGTGGCCGCCGGGCCCGCCTGACCACTCACAGCACAGTTGGTGGAAGTTACGGTAGTCGAAAAGGGGTCCAGTCACGTGCCTCAAGGGATGATGTCAAACCATCGGCTCGGACTCGGAAGATATTATTCGCCATATTTACCAGAACAGGAATTTGTATACTGTGGCGGATTTTTTTGACGGATGCGAGTCGCAGGAGACGCCCTTCAGATTGACACTCAAACACTTTTTTTCAAATTTCTGAGCGTCTATTACCCAGCCGGCTTGGGAAACGACACGAGACAGTTCGTCCACTCTACTCTGAACCCTGAACCTCCCTGACTTTCCTTTGATCACGTCACCACCCCTCCGCTTACTTCATGAACTCGACAACATCTACAACAACCCCTCCATCGAACTTTCGCCTTATCATCGATGCTGCCCTGGACGATTACACCAAGCAGACAGGGATAGACCTAATTCGGAACCCATTTGCTCTCAAAATTCAACACCCCGATTCTCCAGAATCTATTCTGGAACTATTCCAGGAGCGAGTGAAAGAGTTTAAGGAATATCGAGATGGAAATCGGAAGCTGATTAATGTCCTCAAACCAGCAGTGCAGATCCTTCATGCATTCTCTGGTACCCTTGGCGAGGCGGTTACCCTCGTGAGCACCACCCGCACTCTTTCCATCCAATTGTTTTGATTATCTCTTCACTAGGCCCCATTTCCTCCAGTAAAGGCAATTTTTGTTGGAGTTGATGTTCTCCTCGCAGTACGTGCTCTCGTGATTATGCATGGTCGAAACCTCTGAAGTAAGTACGCTAGGCTGCTAGTGGCGTCAGTGCGAGTTATGACGCACTCGAAGACTTGTTTGAGTGCGTCCAAAATTTTCTCGAACGACTACATATATACACCGAAATTCCGCCCACCGCTGCAACGACACACGTACTCATCAAGATTATGGTTGAGATACTCTCGGTGCTTTCCTTGGCAACAAATCAAATCAAGCAGGGGCGTTTCAGTAAGCATTTCCTTACCTATATGCAACATTGGTTGATTGTGTCGCAGAGAAGTTCGCAAAGAAGCTGCTGGGAGAGAGCGAGGTTGAAGCTGTACTGCAGAGGCTCGACCGTCTTACCCATGAGGAGGCCCGCATGACCGTTACTCAGACTTTACATGTCGTGCATGGCCTTGTGAGTAATATGAGGGTAGTCATGGATGGTACGTACTAGTAACGCTTCTTGGCTGCTTACAAATCCTTGATCGGATCATTGTTCTTGTAGATGGCAGGGCATCAATCAGTGGCGTTCGAACGGCTCTTGGTATGTTCCGTGGGTACCCTGAATCCTTGTGAGTCTGACTAAGGGCTTATCTAGTCGCTATGCAAGATACAGCCAGTAAGATAAACAAGATGGAACGTTCGTCATCACCGAATCCATGTGTGCTAGTCCTTGAGGCTGACGTCAAATTGAAGGTGACCAGTTACAAAAGGATGTCAGAAACTGGCTCTCTCCTCCAAATCCTTCGACGAATCACAACATTGCCCGTGAAATACACCAGACTGGGACTGCAGCTTGGTTCTTAGAGGGTAGTACCTTCTCCGAGTGGAAAGAAAGCGGATCCCTATTATGGATCTATGGTAAACGTAAAATTTTCCTCAATGTTGGCGTGTTCAAAGTTTTAAGTTTTGACCTTCTCTCATAGCTGGGTCCGGAAAAAGCATACTCCTGTATGTCTGGACTAATTTGTTACATTCGCGATCGCTGAGGCCCCGGCTAGCTCTGCAATTATCGAAAATGTCGCAAGTTTGCGCGCGCTCGGGTTAGCCTCCCTGGCATATTATTATTTTGATTTCAGAGACAACAAGAAACAGCACCTCCATGGCCTGTTGTCCTCTCTCCTCACGCAGCTCTCTGCCCAGTCGAATTCATATCATGACATACTCTCTCGGCTATATGCGGCACATGATAGCGGCATCCAAGACCCTGCCGACTATTCACTTACCCAAAGCTTAAAAGAAATGCTGGAGCTCCCCGGACAGGGGCCGATATACGTCATCATAGATGCGTTGGACGAATGTTCGAATATCGCTGGGATGCCAACGCCACGCGAAAAGGTGCTCAGACTCATTGAGGAACTCGTCAATCTGGAGCTTCCGGGTGTTCACGTTTGTGTTACGAGCCGTCCCGAATTCGATATCCGCACTGTCCTCGAGCCTTTGGCAAGTCTTCGAGTGCCCCTTCATGACCAAGGCGGACAAAAGCAAGACATCGTGGATTACGTAACAAAGGTCGTTCGCACGGACCGGAAGATGCGGAGCTGGAGAGAGCGGGATAAGCAACTCGTCATCACAGTCCTTTCAGAAAAAGCGGACGGGATGTAAGTTACCGTAATAGTGTTTCAGTTGGGGGTACTTATTGAATCACACAGGTTTCGCTGGGTCTATTGCCAGTTGGAGACCCTCCGTCGCACTCTTCCTGCAAGTATCCAGGGTGCTCTCGACGAGTTGCCCAAGACGTTGGATGAGACATACAAACACGCATTACTTTCCATCGAAGAAGAGAAACGTGAATATGCTCAACGGCTTTTCAAATGTCTCACCGCTTCTATTCGTCCTTTGCTCGTCGCCGAAATGGCTGAGGTTCTTGCCATACGATTTGGACCCGGTGCACTCCCAAAGCATGACGCAGGCTGGCGACTAGGCGATGCAGAGGAAGCGGTTCTATCCGTAGCTTCGAGCCTAATATCGGTGGTCAACGTGGATGGCTCCAAAGTCGTCCAATTCTCCCATTTCTCAGTTAAAGAGTTCTTGACCTCTGATCACCTCGCCACATTAGGGGAAGGTCTTTCCGGTTATCACATTCTTCCCGGTTCTGCGCATACCTTTCTTGCCCAAGCATGCCTGACTATCCTTCTCAAACTTGACTACCGCGTCACGAAAAGAGCGGTCAAGAATCTGCCGCTGGCACAATACGCTGCTCGGTATTGGGTTGACCACGCCAAATTTGATGATGTATCATTATCCTTACAAGATATGATGGAACAACTTTTTGACCCGGGCAAAACCCATCTTTCAGCATGGGTGTGGATTCACAATGTAGACCGTCCTTGGAACAAACCCATGTCGACAAAGCATCCGCGGCGTCCAGAGGCAACGCCGCTATACTATGCAGTACTATGCAAGTTCCATGACCTGGCAGAGAATCTTGTCCTTGTTCGTTCGTCGGACGTGAATGCAAAGGGGGGATATCGGATGAGTCCATTGTGGGCCGCGCTCTTTACAAGAAATATGAAGCTCGCGGCGTCCCTGCTAGAGCATGGCGCGGAAGTGAATATCCGATATAACGAAGGCCAGACTCCTTTGCACCTGGCAGCGGAATCAGGGAATGTCGACATCGTACGATTCCTCCTGGAGAACAACGTTGATGTCAACGCACAGACCACGACGGGCCGCGCTTCACTTGATTTGGCTTCAATGACAGGACAACTGGAAATTGCCAGTATGCTACTCCAGCATGGTGCAACTGTGGAAAGTTTTACCAAAGATAAATGGACTGCGTTGCACTTTGCGGCAAGATGGGGACATTCTGACATCGCGACGTTGTTGCTGGACAACAACATAAAAGTGGACGTACAGACCGACGACGGTCAGACCCCGCTACATCTTGCATCATCCAGCGGGCATCTTGATGTCGTAAAGCTGCTTATCCAGCATGGTGCAGCTGTCGATATCTCGAACAACGTGGATCAAACTCCCTTATTTCACGCCTCTTGGAACGGGCACCTCGACATCGCGCGGTTCTTAGTCGAGAACGGCGCAAATGTATCTTTCCGATGCAACAGGGGCTGGACTCCATTCCACTCAGCATCACAAGGCGGTCACCTTCATGTGGTCGAGTTCTTACTTCGGTTTGGTGTCAACATCGACATTCGGAACGGGAGCGGGGAGACCGCGTTGCACCTGGCATGTTGGAGCGGGAAGGTTGACGTTGTGCGCTTTTTAATCGATCAAGGTGCAGGCCTCAATTCACAATCCGAGAAAGGCTGGGCCCCATTACATTTCGCTGCACGACACGGACATGTTGACGTCGTACAGCTTTTGCTTGATCATGGCGCGGATGTGAACGCACAGAAGGGCGACCTTTCGACACCGTTGCATCTGGCTTCGGCCAATGGGCATATCAAGGTGGCACAGTTGCTAGTTGAACGTGGGGCAAGTATCGATCCCTGTAACGACCTGCAAGAAACGCCGCTGGTCCAAGCAGCTGGAAATGGGAAACTCGAAGTGTTACACCTCCTACTCGAGTCAGGAGCGCATGTGCACGCTATTGATGACAAGGGCTTGACTGGATTACACAGGGCATCGCGGAGCGGTCATCTCAGCATCGTCAAGATGTTGGTCAGTCGGGGTGCGGATATCGACTCACGGAATCGCGCCAATAAAACTGCCGCAGATTTGGCATTGGAGAATAAAAAGACCAAGGTTGCAAACTTCCTGGTCGAGTGCAAAGAAGACGAGAATGTCCGGAACGGGATATGCTCAACTGCAGTAGATATAACGCTGCACGACACTAATGAAGAGGACATTACGAAAAAAACCTCACTACATGCTGCGGCCAAAGAGGGTAAACTTGGAACTCTGCGCTTGCTTCTTGAACGAGGGGCAGATGTCAATGCACGAAATGCACGACACAGGACTCCCCTAGAACTGGCATCGACAACGGGACACTTCGATATCGTACACTTACTGATAGAGCGCGGCGCGGAGGTGGATTCGCGGAACAATGCCGGGTGGACCCCGTTACATAATGCCTCGCGATATGGGCAAATTGATGTGGCGCGGTTGTTGATTGACCACGGCGCGGATGTGAACGCAAGGAAGCAAGATAATTGGGCTCCCGTTCATCTCTCAGCAAGCAACGGACATCTCGACGTCGTGAGATTGCTGCTCGAACGAGGCGCGAACCGGCATTACCGGACTGATGACGGTCGATCTGCGTTCCAACTGGCGGTAGGAAGAGGATACCAGGAAATTGCACACTTACTCAGAGAGTGGGCATAGCACTTACTAGTAAGGTGCGACGAATCATTATATGTGCTCGGTTTTCGTGCTAACTTCTGTAACGAAGCCTGGCAACTTGTCCAAATCCCACCTTCCGCATCAAAATGTGCGCCACTCATATTCTCCTACAGTCTCAGGACTCGCGTTTACAGTACCACGTAGCATTGCTGAGTAGTTTACTTGTGGTGTTACTACCGCTCTTCTATTTCATTCAACCATGGACCATGACACGTATATAAACTCCTAACATACCATTATATAATCGTCCTGCGTTCTCTCCTCTCGGCTTCTGTGTGTCTCGGAAAGTCTCTCAGTGATTCACAGCCTTGCGTTGCTTAGTTCTCTTTTAGCTTATCTCCACTTCTACTCTTGTCCACCACCGTCAACATTTCAAATGGTACCCACACAGCACCTATCTTGACTTTGTTCGTCCATTTGATTCCAGCGCTTCTTGAAAATATTATAATAAGAACGCCTTATAGTTTTAAGACACCAAAATCTCCGTATAAACTACTGGGCCCTCCAGTCATGCACGCACGTGTGGGGTTCAAGTACAGGTGGGCGCAAGTCAGGAACTGCAGGCGGGACGTGGACCGCGGCGAGGACGACGGATACGGAAGATCTGCGATGGTGAGACGTAGAGATAGCCTTTTGGACCAACGAAAGCCTGGCATGAAATTTCGTCGGCGTCAGTCTTTATTAATAGTGATACAGTTTCATAGAGAAGCTTTTTTTTAGCGGGAACGCCTCACGTGGGTAAGTTATTTTGGTAACCCGGTAACCCGGGCCGGGTCTGTCATGCCCATTGCCGTGCTTATTCTCACCCGTCCCAGTGCTGACAAGCCATTTCGACGATGTTTCAATTCGTTATCTCCTCTGTGAGCCAGACTCGGAGTCTACGCTAGGCTATGGATATATTTCCATGCTGTCCCCAACAAGAGATGATGTCAAGAATGATGTCCTATTAGTGTGTGATTCACCGCAACGCCATTTCTTCTTTCATGCTTTCTCTTTTAGGTGCGGACAATGCTCGATTTGGCGTGCTCTGGGTATACGGTACTCAAATGTGCGCAATTCTTAGCAATTGACTGGAACCTGGAGCAGGAGTAGAGGTACTGTATGTGCTCTCTAGTGTGGTGCGTTCCGTTTTTTTTCCTTCCAAATTATTAGTATTGACTAGCTCCGCTGGGCCCACGTAGGTGACCTGGTAATACTAGGATGTGAGAATCGCGTTGCGGGACGTGTTGGACGAGAGAAGGATGCAGGGGCTGAGACCTGAAATAAAATTGGGATCCTTTCGCATTCTTTTGGACCTCCAGGTGTTCAACGATGATTTTGATTTCGAAAGTTCATCATCACCTCGGCCGATATCCTGCACACCCATCCTCGACTTCAAGTCATGCGTACTTTTGTCCAGGCCTCTTCCATGGGTGAATCCCTCTACGCATGTAACCGTAATAGCATTGACCTCCGAGTTTGCTTATGTATCCCTTGTCCAGACACACGTACTGAGTTCCTTCGATCCCGGGACAGGTGATCTCTCGTGTGCTGAGGACGTACGGGAAGGCAAAATGAGTAGAGTCTTGGAGTGATATGATAAGGAAGGATTTTAGTCTCGTTATTGTCGATACAATAGCTTAGATAATCGCCTGAGAGATTAGATAGCGTTCAGTCATAGGCAACAAGACTGTATTCATAGATCATAACTACCTGTGAGATTAGATAGCGCTAAGACACAGGTAAGCCAAATATGGTAAGAAATGACATAAGCGATACTCACTTCAGTCGTAGGCAACAAGACTGAAGTGAACGCGTCGAAAACTACGTTCTTTTATACTGTCCAAAGCAGATAGAAAAGTCCAGAATAATAGCATTTTTTATTCTACCCATAATCGTGAATCTAAGTGTCCAGGGAGCTAGTCCCGTACATAAATTGTCATTAATCATATCTAGCGCTTCCGCGCTGTCCGCGGTTTCCGGGTCGCGTCTCAACAGTTATCGGAGATGTGCGCCTTTCAGAGAGCATGTATATTCGCGACACATGCTCTTTAAAAAGAGCTTTGCATCTCAAGTCGCTCGATGTGGTGCCTGGTATCTATGGGTGGACAAATAAAAAGGATATTTTGTTTCTATGATAGCACCGTGGATCATGGAGCAGGGTGACCCCAGCTAGAAACGACGTCGATAGCCAGTTATTGGAGAAAAATGTGTTAACGTGATGTCGGACAGAAGCTAACCAGTGACCCGAACTCCGGTCCATGCGCCCATATACCATACCGTGAACTCCTTCACTACTGGCAGTCTTGCTTTCCTATCATTCCTGAATACATCAACCCTCTTACCTACATGAGTTTGACGGCATCTACTTCAACCTTACCTTCCAACTTACCTACTATCATCAACGCTGCCTTAGACGAGTACACCAAGCAGACAGGGATAAATCTCACCCAGCACCCATCCTCTCACAAAATCCATCAATCCGATTCCCCAGATGATATCCTAGCACTTTTCCAACAGCGAGAGAAGGACTTTAAGGAATATCGAGATGGAAATCGCAAGCTGATAAATTGCCTCAAACCAGTCGTGCAGGTATTGCATGCGTTCTCCGGTGTCCTTGGCCAGGCGATTGGCATTGTGAGCCTCACGGGCTTCATTTCCCCCACGTTATTGTTTATTCATGACTTTTCCAGTCACATCCACCAGCAAGAGCAATCCTTGTCGGAATTGATGTTCTCCTCGTAGTATGCCCCCTCCATTACCGCTTCCGGTCTGATCCTTCTGACATCTCACTTTGTCAGACTGCTATTGCTGTCAGTTCGAGCTATGACGCGCTCGAAGACCTATTTCAATGCGTTCAGAATTTTCTTCAACGCCTACATGTTTATACTCAAATTCCTCCCACCCCCGCGATGACAAATATACTCGTCAACATTATGGCTCAAGTACTCTCAGTGCTTGGCTTGGCAACGAAGCAAATCAAGCTGGGACATTTCAGTACGTACCCACTTCCGCAATATACCTCACCTGTAGTTGAACGTGCAACAGAGAAATTTGCGAAGAAGTTACTGGGAGAGACCGAGATTGAAGCTGTATTACAGAGGCTGGACCGTCTTACCGACGAGGAGGCTCGGATGACCGTTGCCCAGACCTTAGAGGTCGTCCATGGTCTTATGGGGAATCTGAAGGTTGTCATGGACGGTGCGTGATCCTTCTTGACTCGTTACAAGAATTGAACAGGACTATTTTCTCGTAGATGGCAAGGCTTCGATGAGCGATATACGGAAGTCTCTTGGTATGTTCTTTGTGCGCTCGCGAATGCGTGTAGATTGGACTGAGGATCAATCTAGTCAGTATGCAAGAGACATCTAGTAAGATAAATAAGATGGAACGTTCGTCATCATCCGTTCCTACTACTTCAGCCTTCAAGGTGACACTAGACTGAAGGTGACCAATTACAAAAGGATGTGAGGAACTGGCTCTCTCCCCCAAATCATTCGACAAACCACAACATTGCACGTCGAGCTCACCAGAGCGGGACGGCAACTTGGTTCTTGGAGGGGAGTATTATTTCTGAGTGGAAAGAAAGGGGATCCTTGCTATGGATACATGGAAAACGTATGGTTTCTTCATCACGGGCGCGTTCAGACTTCTAACAACGTTGTGGCCTATTAGCTGGGTCCGGAAAAAGTATACTCTTGTACGTTTTGATGAATTGTTTCATTTTCATCTGCAGCCACTGAGTTTCCGACCAGGTCTGCGATTATCGAAGACATCGCGGGCTTGCGCGCAGCTGGGTTGGCATCCATGGGGTATTACTATTTCGATTTCAGGGACGCCAAGAAGCAGAATCGCCATGGCCTACTTTCCTCTCTCCTCACCCAGCTCTCCGTCCAGTCAAATCTATTTTATGACGTAGTCTCCCGGCTGTATGCAGCACACGACAGTGGCATCCAAGATCCTGCCGATCATACACTTACGCAGAGTTTAAAGGAAATGCTGGAACTCCCCGGACAGGGTCCGATATATATCATCATAGATGCTCTGGACGAATGTCCGGATGTCTCGGGCATGCCATCGTCACGCGAAGAAGTGCTCGAACTTGTGGAGGAGCTCGTCAATCTGGAACTTTCGAATGTTCGCATTTGTGTTACTAGTCGCCCCGAATTCGATATCCGAGCCATCCTCGAGCCCTTGACAACACTTCGCGTATCTCTTCACGAAGAAAGTGGACAGAAGCAAGACATCACGGATTACGTAACAAAGGTCGTGAACTCGGACCGGAAGATGCGGAGCTGGAGAGAGCAGGATAAGCAACTGGTCATCGATGTCCTTTCAGAAAAGGCAGACGGGATGTAAGTCACCACATTCTTCGTGCATCGCTTGGGGTTACTTATTGGGTGATGCAGGTTTCGATGGGTGTATTGCCAATTGGAATCCTTGCGTCGCAATCTACCCGCGAGTATCCAGGGTGCCCTCGACCAGTTGCCCAAAACTTTGGACGAGACATACCGACATGCCTTACTCTCCATTGAGGAGGAGAAACGTGAATATGCTCAACGTCTCTTCAAGTGCCTCACTGTATCGATCCGCCCCTTGCACGTCGCCGAACTCGCCGACGTTCTTGCCATACGGTTCGAGCCTGGTGCGCTTCCAAACTATGACGTAGGATGGCGCCTTAGTGATGCAGAGGAAGCCGTTCTCTCTGTTGGCTCGAGCTTGATATCGGTGGTCAATGTCGATGGCTCCAAAGTCGTACAGTTCTCCCACTTCTCGGTTAAAGAGTTCCTGACCACTGATCACCTCGGGGACGACCTTTCCGATTATCACATTCTTCCCGGCCCTGCACATACCATTCTCGCAAAGGCATGCCTGAGCATCCTGCTCAAGCTTGACGACCGCATCGACAAAGCGACGATCGAGAATTTGCCATTGGCAGAGTATGCTGCTCGGCATTGGGTCGAACATGCTCGATTTGATGATGTGTCATCATCGATACAAGATGAAATGCAGCACCTGTTTGACCTTGAGAAATCCCATTTTTCGGCATGGGTGTGGGTTTTCAATATAGACCGTCCTTGGGTACAACACATGTCGACGATACATCCGACTCCTCCAGAAGCGACACCCCTATACTACGCGATATTATGTGGATTCCATGACATTGCGCAGCACCTTCTCGTTGCTCATCAGTTAGATGTAAATGCGAGGGGTGATTGTCGGATGAGCCCACTGCAAGCTGCGCTAATGACAAGAAATTTGAAGGTCGCAGGGTTGCTGCTACAGCATGGTGCTGAAGTAGATGTCCGGGATGAATTTGGCCATACTCCTTTGCACTGGGCATCACAAGGGGGGAACACTGATATTCCGCGGTTCCTTCTGGAGAATAATGCTGACGTCAACGCGCGGGATATGCAAAACAGAGTTCCACTTCACTTGGCGTCAGCGGAGGGACAACTAGAAATCGTTAGCCTGCTGCTCCAGCACGGCGCAATTGTGGACTGTTGTGATGGAAAGGGCATGACCCCTCTGCACTGGGCGGCGGCTTCGGGACATCTGGACATTTCTCTGTTATTGCTAGACCGGGACGTGGACGTGGACGTACAGGGCCACAAGGGTTTGACCCCGCTACACTTTGTTTCATCTAATGGGTACATTGAGGTCGCCAAGATGCTCATCCAGCGTGGTGCAGCTGTTGATAGCCGGAATGACGAGAAACAAACTCCCTTGCATCTCGCCTCATGGAAAGGCCACCTCGATATCGTACGGCTCTTAATCGAGAACGGCGCGAACGTATCTTCCAGATGCAACGCGGGCTCGACTCCGTTTCACTCAGCATCACGAGGCGGGCACCTTCATATTGTCGAGTTCCTACTTCGCTGTGATGTCAATCACGATGTCGGCGTTCAGAATGCGAATGGAGAGACCGCATTGATCCTAGCATCCCAAGGAGGGAAGCTTGACGTTGTTCGCTTCTTAATCGATCAAGGAGCAGACTTGAACTCCCTGTCCGAGGGTTCATCGGTCGCGTTACACTTTGCAGCTCAAGAGGGTCATATTGACCTTGTACAGCTGTTTCTAGACCGCGGTGCAGACGTGAATGTACAGGACGACCACCTTTTGACTCCGCTGCATATGGCTTCGTCGAATGGGCATATCCAAGTGGCACAATTCCTAGTTGAACGTGGGGCAATTGTCGATTCTTGTACTGATCAACAGGAAACACCGCTTGACTTGGCAGCTGGAAGTGGGCAAGTCGAAGTCGTACACTTCCTACTCGAGTCAGGAGCGAATGTACATGCAATGGATGAAGACGGCTGGACCCCGTTACACAAGGCATCATGGAATGGCCATCTCAAGATCGTCAGGTTGTTTCTCAGTCGCGGTGCGGATCTCGACTCACGGAATCACGCCAATAAGACTGCCGCAGATTTGGCATCGGAGAATTCTAAGGCCAAGGTTGCAGACTTCCTGGTCAAGTGCAAAGGAGACGAGAATTTTCGGAATTGGATATGCTCAACTGGATTGGATATAATGCTGCATGACACTAATGAAGAGGACATTACGGAACAAACTTCACTACATGCTGCGGTCTCAGAGGGCAAACTTGGCGTTGTGCAGTCGCTTCTTGCACGAGGGGCAGATGTCAATGCACGAAATGCCGAACATGAAACTCTGCTGAAACTGGCATCAGAAACGGTGTACTTCGATATGGTGCACTTATTGATTGAGCGCGGCGCGGAGGTGGACTCACGGGACAGTTTGGGGCGGACCCCGTTACACGAGGCATCGCGATGTGGGAACACTGATGCGGCGCGGTTGTTGATTGATCACGGTGCGGATGTCAACGCCAGGGACCAAGATAATTGGGCTCCCATTCATGATTCAGCGGTCATGGGGGAATTCAACGTTGTAGAATTGCTGCTTGCACGAGGTGCGAACCCGCATTATCTCACCGATAACGGTCTATCCGCATTCCAATTGGCGAGAGGAAGAGGATACCGTGAAGTTGTACACCTACTCAGAGAGCAAGATGCAAAGTAAGCATAGCACTTACTAGTAAGGTACGACGAATCATTGTATGGGCACTGATTTGAGGGCTAACTTGAATCGCTTGGTCCACAGCGGCACAGCCACCGTGATGCTTCAGCAACTCTCGCTTCTCCGCTATCCCCTCCATCCACCTTCAAGTTCCAAAGTTGCGCCTTAAAATGTGCGCCGCTCGCGCTTCGCCTACAAGTCTCAGGACTCACGTTTACTATACTTTCCACATAGCGTTGCCAAGCAGTTTACATTGTGGATTTTTACTATCGCTCTCAGGCGTCTACTTCACTCATCCGTTGAACGTGATCATGGATATATACTACTAGTACTCCTAACCCCCCGTCATATAACCGTCTTTGCGTTCTCTCCTCTTAGTTTTCGTATGACCCTTCCCTGGTGTCTCGGAAAGCCTCTCAATGATTCGAAGTCTTGCGTTTCTTAATTCTACTTTTTAACTTAATCCCCACTTCTACTCTTGTCCATCACTGGCACCTCATACTTGGGTTTGGTATTTCGTATTGTACCCTCCCAGACACCCGCCTTTACTTTGTTCGTTTGAATTCCAGAGCTTTTTTAAAATACTGAGACCGCCTTAATCGCTGTAAGACATGCAAGTCACTGGGCCCTGAAGTCGTGCGCACCCGTGGGGTTCATGTACAGGTGGGCGCAGGTCAAGAATCACAAGCGGTGGGTGGACCGCGGCGAGGACGACGTATGCGGAAGAACTGCGATGGTGAGAGGTAGAGATAGACAGTCTTTTGGACCAATGAAAGCCTGGCGCAAAAGGATGTGTCGAAGCCAACAGAGCATGGTGTTTGCATCGATGATAGTGTTTATTAATAATGATACCGTATATGTATAATTTAGTATAAAAGTATCATCGAACGGGGTGAGCCGAATACAGTAGAGAGAAGAGAAAGGGAGTGGGGAGAGTCGACGTCGCCTTTCCCGATGCCGGTTTCTTCGCGACACGCCAGCGGCGAGCTGCTGATAATTGAGTGCCATTAGCCGCCTTGTCTAAAAAGAACTGACAGTGGGGACGTACAGCTGCTTATACTCGTAAAAGCACTCTGGAGGGTCAATGAGGTTACCGCACAAACCCATGCGTGGCCTTAATCATTTTGGGACGGAATCGAAGTGCCGCTGATGGCTGGAAGTGTTGGTAGAACAGGCGGCGGACATTTCCACCGGTCGTTGCAAGGCATTGGCTTCCTTTTATCTAACCCATAGGAATTGAAACCAAGACTCAGTCTCGGTGACGGAAGACCGAATTAACATCCAGCTGTAGAAAGTGAACTTGACTCGGACGGACGCGGCATGGAACGGAGAGCGAAAAGGACGGTCACTGTAACTGACTTCAGTATTCGGGAAGAAAGAAAAGAATAAAATGAAAATATTATCGTACTGTAGGCAAGAAGTGTTCGAGTAAGTTACAAGCAAAAGAGATGATGTTGACTCCGAGCGCCGCGTGGTAAGTTATTATTAATAATAACTCGGGCCGGGCCTGTCCTGCCAAAGTTGCCGCGCTACGTGACATAAAGCCGTTCCGTTCCGTTTCGACGAGCCGCTTCGACGAGGGTTCCATTCGTTATCTTCTCTGTGTGCCAGACTCGGAGTCTACGCTAAGCTATAGACATACCTTCATTCTGCTCCCAGGAGATGTCAAGAATGGTGTCCTGGGTACGATGTCCTATTAGTGTGTGATTCACCACAACGCCATTTCTTATTCATGTTTTCTCATACAGGTGTTGATAAAGCTCGGTTTGACGTGCATTGGGTATACTCAAATGCGTGCAGTTCGTGATAATTGACTGGAATCTGGAGCAGGAGCTGAGTAGAGCTATGTGTTTTTAAATGTGGTGCGTTTCGCTACATCATCAGTATTGACTAGTTCCACTAGGTCCACGTAGGTGTACTAGTAATCCGAGTATGCCTTTCGCATTTTTATGGACCTCCCGGTGCTCACTACGACTTTGATTGGACGATTCACCATCACCTCGGCTGATGTCCTGCACACCCTCCTCGACTTCCAGTCACACGCCCAATTGTCTAGGCTTCTTCCATGAGTGAACCCCGCGTAATTGCATCGGGCTCTGCCCATGTTTCCCACACATATACCCAGTTCCTTCGACCCTGTGGGACAGGTGATCTCGTGTGCCGAAGACGTACGCGAAGACGTGAGTACTGAATGCGATATGATGGACGTATTTATTTTTTTCCCCGTTATCGGAGACGTGCACGTTTAAGAGAACTTGTATATTCGCGATGGGCTCAATGTGGTGCCTCGTATCTATGGCTGAGCAAATTTGAAGGATAATTATTCCTATGGCAGCACCATGTCGATAGCCAGTTATCGTAGAAAATTGTGTACTAAATGTAATGTCCCGCAGGCTGCCACTCCCAACGCGATTAGTACAAGTTGATCTCGGACCTCTGTGTGATTTGATATTTTCCAGCGTCTACTGTCAAGCATGTCAAGGTCACCTGTTCACCAGCATCTCCCTTTGAGGCTGTGTCAATGAGGCGATAAGGGGTAGCTCATGCGCCCATCTACTGTACCTTGAACCTTTTCACCTCTCCCACTCCTGCTTTCCTGTCATTCCAGCACACATCAACCCTCTTACCTACATGAGTTCGATGGCGTCTACGATACCAACGTCTGGCTTCCCCATTATCATCGACGCTGCTCTACAAGAGTATACCAAGCAGACGGGGATCGATCTTACCCAGAACCCATTCGCTCTCAAAATCCAACACTCTGATTCTCCCGATGGTGTCCTAGGGCTGTTGCAAGAGCGAGAGAAGGAGTTCAAGGAATATCGAGATGGAAATCGCAACCTCTTTAATTGCCTCAAACCAGTAGTGCAGGTATTGCATGCACTCTCTGGTGTCCTTGGCGAGACGATTAGCATTGTGAGCCTCACGAGCTTCATTTTCCTCATCTCCTTGTTTATTGAATCCTTTTCCAGCCATTTCCACCATCAAAAGCAATCTTCGTTGGAATTGATGTTCTCCTCGCAGTACGCCTCCTCCATTATCGCTTCTGGTCTGACCCTTCTGACAAGTCACTACTTCAGGCCGCTAGTGGCGTTAGTTCGAGTTATGACGCACTAGAAGATCTATTTCAATGCGTTCAGAATTTTCTTCAACGCCTACATGTTTATACCCAAATTCCTTTTCCCCCCGCGATGACAAGTATACTCGTGAAGATTATGGTTCAAGTACTCTCAGTGCTTGGCTTGGCAACAAAGCAAATCAAGCAGGGGCGTTTCAGTGCGTATGCCCTTCCTCAACATACTTCACGTGTAGTTGAATGTGCAGCAGAAAAATTCGCGAAGAAGCTGTTCGGCGAGAGCGATATCGAAGCTGTGTTACAGAGGCTGGACCGCCTTACCCACGAGGAGGCTCGGATGACCGTTGCCCAGACGTTAGAGGTCGTCCATGGTCTTATGTGTAATCTGAAGGTTGTTATGGACGGTGCGTGATCCTTCTTGACTCGTTACAAGAATTGGACGGGACTTTTCTGTTGTAGATGGCAAGGCATCGATGAGCGACATACGGAAGTCTCTTGGTATGTTCTTTGTGTGCCCACAAATTCGTGTAGATTGGACTAAGGACCAATCTAGTCAGCATGCAAGAGACATCTAGTAAGATAAATAAGATGGAACGTTCGTCATCCTCTGGATCTACTATCTTGGTCTTCGAGGTTGACACTAAATTGAAGGTGACCAATTACAAAAGGATGTGAGAAACTGGCTCTCTCCCCCAAATCATTCGACAAACCACAACATCGCACGTCGAGCTCACCAGAGCGGGACGGCAACTTGGTTCTTGGAGGGGAGTATTATTTCTGAGTGGAAAGAAAGGGGACCCTTGCTATGGATACATGGAAAACGTATGGTTTCTCCATCACTGGCGCGTTTAGACCTCTAATAACGTTTTGGCCTATTAGCCGGGTCCGGAAAAAGTATACTCTTGTACGTGTTGATGAATTGTTTCATTTTCATCTGCAGCCAATGAGTTGCCGATCAGGTCCGCGATTATTGAAGAGGTCGCAGGCTTGCGCACAGCTGGGTTGGCATCCATGGCATATTATTATTTCGATTTCAGAGACGCCAAGAAGCAGAATCGCCATGGCCTACTTTCCTCTCTCCTCACCCAGCTCTCCGTCCAGTCAAATCATATTATGACATAGTCTCCCGGTTGTATGCGGCACATGACAGTGGCATCCAAGATCCCGCAGATCACACACTCATGCAGAGTTTAAAGGAAATGCTGGAACTCCATGAACAGGGACCGATATACATCATCATAGACGCTTTGGATGAATGCCCGAATGTCTCGGGCATGCCAACGTCACGCGAAGATGTGCTCGAACTTGTGGAGGAGCTCGTCAATCTGGAACTTTCGAATGTTCACATTTGTGTTACTAGTCGCCCCGAATTCGATATCCGAGCCGTCCTCGAGCCCTTGACAACACTTCGCGTGTCTCTCCACGAGGAAAGTGGACAGAAGCAAGACATCATGGATTACGTAACGAAGGTCGTGCACTCGGACCGAAAGATGCGGAGCTGGAGAGAGCAGGATAAGCAACTGGTCATCGATGTCCTTTCAGAAAAGGCAGATGGGATGTAAGTCATCACATTCTTCGTGCGTAACTTGCGGTTACTTATTGGATCATGCAGGTTTCGATGGGTGTATTGCCAATTGGAATCCTTGCGTCGCAATCTACCTGCGAGTATCCAGGGTGCCCTCGACCAGTTGCCCAAGACTTTGGACGAGACATACAAACATGCGTTACTCTCCATTGAGGAGGAGAAACGTGAATATGCTCAACGTCTCTTCAAGTGCCTCACCGTATCAATCCGCCCCTTGCACGTTGCCGAACTCGCCGACATTCTTGCCATACGGTTCGAGCCTGGTTCGCTTCCAAAATATGACGTAGGGTGGCGCCTAACGATGCAGAGGAAGCCGTTCTCTCTGTTGGCTCGAGCTTGATATCGGTGGTCAATGTCGATGGCTCCAAAGTCGTACAGTTCTCCCACTTCTCGGTTAAAGAGTTCTTGACCTCCGATCACCTCGGGGACGACCTTTCCGGGTATCACATCCTTCCCGCTCCTGCACATACCATTCTCGCAAAGGCATGCCTGAGCATCCTACTCAAGCTTGACGACCGCATTGACAAAGCCACGATCGAGAATCTGCCATTGGCAGAGTATGCTGCTCGGCATTGGGTCGAACATGCTCGATTTGATGATGTGTCATCATCGATACAAGATGAAATGCAACACCTGTTTGACCCAGAGAAATCCCATTTTTCGGCATGGGTGTGGGTTTTCAATATAGATCGTCCTTGGAGACAACACATGTCGACGATACATCCGACTCGTCCAGAAGCGACACCCCTATACTATGCGATATTATGTGGATTCCATGACATTGCGCAGCACCTTCTCGTTGCTCATCAGTTAGATGTCAATGAGATGGGTGATTGTCGGATGAGCCCACTGCAAGCCGCGCTAATGACAAGAAATTTGAAGGTCGCAGGGTTGCTGCTACAGCATGGTGCTGATGTAGATGACTGTAAACGTGGCGATACTTCTTTGCACCGGGCATCAGAAAGGGGGAGCACTGATATCGCACGGTTCCTTCTGGAGAATGATGCTGATGTCAACACACGGGATCTAGAAGACAGGACTCCACTTCACATCGCGTCAACGGAGGGACAACTAGAAATCGTTAGTCTGCTGCTCCAGCACGGCGCAATTGTGGACTGTTATGATGGAATTGGCATGACCCCTCTGCACTCGGCGGCGGATTCGGGACATCTGGACATTTCTCTGTTATTGCTAGACCGGGACGTGGACGTGGACGTACAGGACTACGAGGGCCGGACCCCGCTACACTTTGTTTCAGCTAGTGGGCACATTGAGGTCACCAAGTTGCTCATCCAGCGTGGTGCAGCTGTTGATAGCCGGGATTATGATGAGAAAACTCCCTTGGACTGCGCCTCATGGAAAGGCAACCTCGATATTGTACGGCTCTTGATCGAGAAGGGCGCGAACGTATCTTCCAGATCCATCAATGGCTCTACTCCGTTTCACTCGCATCATTGCGAGGGCACCTTCATGTTGTCGAGTTCCTACTTCGTTGTGATGTCAATCACGATGTCGGCGTTCAGAATGCGATGGAGAGACCGCATTGATCCTAGCATCCCAGGAAGGGAAACTTGACGTTGTGCGCTTCTTAATCGATCAAGGGCAGACTTGAATTCCCCGTGCGAGATTCATCGGTCGCGTTACACTGGGCAACTCAAGAGGTCATCTTGACGTCGTACAGCTGCTTCTAGACCGCGGTGCAGACGTGAATGTACAGGACGACCACCTTTGGACTCCGCTGCATGTGGCTTCGCAGAATGGGCATATCCAAGTGGCACAATTGCTAGTTGAACGTGGGGCAATTGTCGATTCTTGTAATTATCAACAGCAAACACCGCTTAACTCGGCAGCTGGAAGTGGGCAAGTCGAAGTCGTACACTTCCTACTCGAGTCAGGAGCGAATGTACATGCGATGGATGAAGCCGGCTGGACTCCGTTACACACGGCATCATGGAATGGTCATCTCAAGATCGTCAGGTTGTTGCTCAGTCGAGGTGCGGATCTCGACTCACGGAATCACGACAATAAGACTGCCGCAGATTTGGCTCGGAGAATTCTAAGGCCAAGGTTGCAGACTTCCTGGTGAAGTGCAAAGGAGACGAGAATTTTCGGAATGGGATATGCTCAACTGATTGGATATAATGCTGCACGACACTAATGAAGAGGAAATTACGGAACCAACTTCACTACATGCTGCGGTCGCAGAGGGCAAACTTGGCGTTGTGCAGTCGCTTCTTGCACTAGGGGCAGATGTCAATGCACGAATGCAAACACCAAACTCTGCTAGGACTGGCATCGATGAACGGGCACTTCGATATGGTGCACTTACTGATTGAGCGCGGCGCGGAGGCGGATTCACGGGACAGTTCTGGGCGGACCCCGTTACACGCAGCATCGGGAATGGGCACACTGATGTGGCACGGTTGTTGATTGATCACGGTGCGGACGTGAACGCCAGGATGCAAGATAATTGGGCTCCCATTCATTATTCAGCAGCCATGGGACAATTCGAGGTTGTAGAATTGCTGCTTGCACGAGGTGCGAACCCGCATTATCTCACCGATGACGGTCGATCCGCATTCGAATTGGCGAGAGGAAGAGGATACCGTGAAGTTGTACACCTACTCAGAGAGCAAGATGCAAAGTAGCATAGCACTTACTTGTAAGGTGCGATGAATCATTGTATGGGCGTTGATTTGAGGGCTAACTTGAATCGCTTGGTCCACAGCGGCACACTGGCATCCACCGTGATCCTCAGTGACTCTGTGTTTTCGGCTATCCTCATCCACCTTCCAGACTTGCGCTTCAAATTATGCGCCGCTCAAGGTTCACGTTTACTATACTTTCCACCTAGCGTTGCTAGGTACTTTGTGGTTTTACTATTGCTCTCAGCTTCTACTTTACTCATTCGTTGACCTGGTCATGCATATATCCCCAGCCCGCCATGATATAACCGTCTTGCGTTCTCTCCTCTTAGTTTCTGTATGACCCTTCCTTGGTATTCGGAAAGCCTCTAACGATTTGAAGCCTTGCGTTGCCATATTCTACTTTTTAACTTGATTTACTCTTTTAGTTTGAATTCCAGAGCTTTTGAAATTACTGAGAACGGTTATTATAATCTCTGTAAGACACCAAACGTTCCTTCCGCACAAACCACCAGGCGCTCCAGTCGCGCGCGCCCAGGCGCGGGAGTTTCATGTATGGGTTGTGCGCATGATTATGAATCGAAAGCGGTGCGTAGTGACCCCGCGGCGAGGACGATGTGTGGGAAGAACTGTGATGGTGAGATGGGAGATAATACTGTAGATGATAGCGTTTTCCAGATGAAAACGAAAGTTTCTTGGCGCAGCGGTAATTCAGAGGGGGTGTCTCCGTCGCGACGATGAAGCATGGGGCAGTAGTTATTTTTTGCGAAGACGTCAATGTTTGGTGATTTACCGTATAAGTACAAAACGTATCGTCGGGCGCGTGAGCCGAATACAGTAGAGAGAAAAATGGAGAAAAGGGGGGGGGTCGACCCTTTCTCGTCGGTGCCGCCGGTACTATCAAAAGGGTTTTTTTTGCTTTTATCGCGTTCGCGAGACGCCAACGCACATCTTCGGCGGAGGGCGAGCTACTAGTACCAAGTAGCGCAAAAAAATCGTCATGACCTTTTTTTGTTTTTCAGGAACAGGAGCCTACACGGGTACTTTCAAGGGTTTCCCACGCGGGATAGGTTTCATATACAGAAATATAGATCATAATTAGGATGGAAAGTTTAAAAAATGGACATATGGTGGAGTTCTCGCCGGAGTACCGTGCCAGTGGACGGCTTGACGTTTTTTTGGGGGGCAAGGCTGTGAAGGCCGCGCCGCGCCGCGCGACGTTATTAATAAAAGGGAGTACTGTAGTACAGTATGGTGGGTTTTGTTCGCCCCCGTAGTTGTCGTAGGGATGGGTGTGTCAAGGGTAAAAACAAACGAGAGGTATGGGAATAAAAGTCTCTTCGCTCACTTGGTACTATCCATCTTTTTTCTCACACAACTCATGGTGAAACAGGTCATCCTTGGGAACGCCGGGGTGACCTTTTTTTTGCTTAAAAGGGATATGCCTCTCCTTTGCTCGCTTCCCATCTGGGCACGATGAGTTAATTTTAGAGTTGTGGGGAAAGCTTGGGTCAGGTGTTTGCGATAATGGTCATACGACCTAAAATAGGATTACATATACGGAGAAACCCTTTTTTTCTTTTTAAGTCTACATTTATATTCCGCAACATGTGGCTATGACAAAGACGCAGTGGGATAGTAAAGGCGGCCGAGGAAGTAAGGAGCGTAGTGCTGTACTCAACGTTTTCGTGGTTGTGTGGTGGGGGAAGTCTATAGTAGGGTTTACAAGTACACTAATTACCATATACTCCGGCAGGGGGATCTGTCCCGGGTCCCAGACTTGTCGGGAGCATGCAGGCGCGGGTCGATTTGATGAACAGGCTCACAGCCTTTCCTCCTTGGGCCGTGCTCAGTAGGATGGGGAGTGAGAGGTCACGATCCACTGGCTGGAGGATGACGCGACGGGCGTCATCGTAGGGTGGGCAGGCCGCGATGACGTGTTCGACGGTTTGCATGGGTGCCCTGCAGGGGCAGCTTGTGGGGAGGTCTGGGCGGAATTTGGCCGTGTACGACCCGATGAAGGCATGGCCCGTAATGAGCCTGACGAGGGTGGAGAAGACCGCCCTCTCGTGTCCCTTCGATCCTTGCATTACGGCAGGATTTTGCCGTTGGTGTGGGAGGGCAATGTAAGTTTGAGAGTGGTCGTTGTTGTTCAGCCAGCGGTTGGCCTATGTGTCGATTGGTGAGGCTTTGGCTTCGCGACGTAGATAGCTGATGGTGTGCGGTTCATGGTGGTTGGGCGGGAGCGGCCGCGGCCACGCGGGGCGATCGTGTTTGTAACGTGCTTGGGACGAAGCCGTGTAGCGAGCGGTCTTGTGGTGCCTGGATTTTGAGGTTCCTGTTTAAGGAAAGGAGAATGTCAGCCTTCTGTCTGAACGAGAGAGAAGGGTTGGCCTGGGTGAGGGCAAGGCTTGGTTATGTTGCAGATGGCAGTGGAGTCAGGGGAGATGAGGACGAGGTGGGTAGTAGGGAGGATAGTAGGATAAGTGGAGATACCGGTGTCAAGGGCTGCGAACTCGGTGTCGAGCGCCGCAACCGTAAGCCCTAGGGGGCGCTCGGAGTGGCGGATTTCTCTGCCGTTGGCGCAGGCCACGGCAGCCACGATACCGATAGGTGTTGTCTTCTCTGTCGCATTAGTGAGGGCACCTCGCAGAAGATCGCCATGTCACTGGGGGCCATTCGGCATTGAGGGAGGTAACCCAGCGTTTTTGGTCTTCCCGTGGGGACTTGGGGGCCTGGGTGAGTCGGTCGTCCCATCCGCGCAGGTTCCACGCGCGAGGGCATGCGGCGAAGGCGGGGCTGTGCGTCGGAGGAGATCGCTAGTTCTGTTAGGTGAGAGCGGGCAGGGGTTACGGGCAGGGAGGCATGGGAGCGGGAGGTCTACTTCTGTGGCGCTGCTCCAGTCACGGCCTAGGGTTTGAGGAGTTGGCTGCTGCATGGGAGGCGGTATAATCTGAGGGCAGAGTTCTTTATCAGCAGTTCAACCAGATGTCAATGGGATAGATAGCCATGAGTTGGTGTAATGGCTCACCTGGGGCTGTTCTGAAGGCACCAGATACGATGCGAATGACCTCGTTTGACAAGGACTACTTGACCCTTGTACCAGAGCTGCACACCGTAAGTGAGTACCGGGAGGCATATGGCCAGGCGCCACCTGGCAAAGTCGAGACCTCTGACTGAGTTTCCGAGGAGTTGGAGTGACTTGAGAGTGGACTTGACACGGTTGGCAACGATGGAAATGTGTTGCTTCCACTGGAGTTTGAAATCGATGTAGAAGCCTAGATAGCGGACCCAGTTAGTAGCATCAATTCTATAATAGGTGAGTCGGGCGTACAGCCAGTGAGCGGGGACGGGCGAAATAAATGAGCTCGGTTTTTTCGGGCTCGATACCAAGTCCCGATCGCATGAGCCATTCTTCGCACTCGGTTGTAGGGCCTGTAGGCCGAGCGGAGGCGGTGGCTGACGGAGTCGTATGATGCGCCACACGCAAAGATAAGGCCATCGTCCACATACATGGAGAGGCTCGAGTTGTTCCACTGGTGCATTTTAGAAGGAGGGGGTAAGTGGAGAGGACCGGAGAGATGGGTGACCTTGCGGGGCGCCAACCATGATGGGGTCGGAGACGAAGCCGTTGAGCGGAGTTTGACAGAGCGATCTAATAGAAAGGACCTGAGCCATGAGGTCAGTTCGAGGGGGAAGCTAGTGACTGGAAGACATGGATAAGTCGGCTGTGGTTAATGTTGTCAAAGAGGAGGCTACACAGACGAGGAGGCTACACAGAGGTTGTTGCCCCGCTGGGAACGCCTCACGTGGTATGTTATTTTGGCAACCCTGGTAAGCCGGGCCGGCCTGTCCCTGCCCATTTGCCGTGCTATCTCACCCGTCCCAGTGCTGACAGGCCATTTCGATGATGCTTCCATTCGTTATCTCCTCTGTGTGCCAGACTCGGAGTCTACGCTAGGCTATAGACAATATGTCCCCAACAGGAGATGATGTCAAGAACGATATCCTGGGTGCGATGTCCTATTAGTGTGTGGTTCACCTCAACGCCATTTCTTCTTTCATGCTTTCTCTTCTAGATGCGGACAATGCTCCCTTTGGCGTGCTCTGGGTATACAGTACTCAAATGTGCGCAGTTCGTAGCAATTGACTGGAATCTGGAGCAGGAGTAGAGGTACTGTATGTGCTCTTAAGTGTGGTGCGTTCCGCTTTTCCTTCCATATTATTAGTATTGACTAGTTGCGCTGGGCCCACGTAGGTGTACTAGTAATACTAGGATGTGAGAATCGCGTTGCGGGACATTTTAGACGAGAGAAGGATGCAGGAGCTCAGACCTGAAACAAAATTGCGATCCCTTCTTCGGACCTCCGGGTGTTCAACGATTTGATTCGATTCACATTACCTGATGTCTGCACACATCCTCGCTTCAGTCACGCTATTGTCCAGCTTCTTCCATGGTGAATCCCGCTACCCATGTAACCGTAATAGCATTGACCTCCGAGTATCCTGTCCAGACACGTACTGAGTTCCTTCGATCCCGGGACAGGTGATCTCTCTGTGCCGAGGACGTACGGGAAGAGGTGAGCAGACCAAACGAGTAGTATGAAAGGATATGATAAGGAAGGATTTTAGTCTCGTTATCGGTGATGTGCGCGTTTCAGAGAGCATATATATTGCGACACATGCTCCTTAAAAGAACCTTGCATCGCAAGTCGCTCGATGTGGTGCCTGGTATCTATGGGTGGGCAAATTAAAAGGATATTTTGTTTCTATGGTAGCACCGTGGATCATGGAGCAGCGTGACCCCAGCTAGAAACGATGTCGATAGCCAGTTATCGGAGAAAAATGTGTTAATGTAATGTCGGGCAGAGGCTACCAGTGACCCAACTCGACTTCAAGCTTCAAATTGATCTATCATACCCGGACCTCTGAGTGATTTGATATGTTCGAGCGTCTACTGTCAAGGTCACATCGCCCTTTGAGGCTGTGTCAATGAGGCGACACGAGGCGGCCCATGCGCCCATCTACCATACTCTGAACTCCTTCACACTGGCAGTCTTGCTTTCCTATCATTCCTGAATACATCAACCCTCTTGACCTACATGAGTTTGATGGCATCTACTTCAACCTTACCTTCCAACTTACCCACTATCATCGACGCTGCCTTAGACGAGTACACCAAGCAGACAGGGATAAATCTCACCCAGCACCCATCCTCTCACAAAATCCATCAATCGATTCCCCAGATGATATCCTAGCACTTTTCCAACAGCGGGAGAAGGACTTTAAGGAATATCGAGATGGAAATCGCAAGCTGATAAATTGCCTCAAACCAGTCGTGCAGGTCTTGCATGCGTTTTCTGGTGTCCTTGGCGGGCGATTGGCATTGTGAGCCTCACGGGCTTCATTTCCCCCCGCTATTGATTATTCATGACTTTTCCAGTCACATCCACCAGCAAGAGCAATCTTTGTTGGAATTGATGTTCTCCTCGTAGTACGCCCCCTCCATCACCGCTTCCAGTCTGATCCTTCTGACATCTCACTTTGTCAGGCTGCTATTGGTGTTAGTTCGAGCTATGACGCACTCGAAGATCTATTTCAATGCGTTCAGAATTTTCTTCAACGCCTACACGTTTATACCCAGATCCCTCCCACCCCCGCGATGACAAATATACTCGTGAAGATTATGGTTCAAGTACTCTCAGTTCTTGGCTTGGCAACAAAGCAAATCAAGCAGGGACGTTTCAGTGCGTAGCCCCTTCTCAATATACTCACGTGTAGTTGAACGTGCAACAGAGAAATTCGCGAAGAAGTTACTGGGAGAGACCGAGATTGAAGCTGTGTTACACAGGCTGGACCGTCTTACCGACGAGGAGGCTCGCATGACCGTTGCCCAGACCTTAGAGGTCGTCCATGGTCTCATGGTAATCTGAGGTGTTCATGGACGGTGCGTGACCCTTCTTGACTCGTTACAAGAATTGACGGACTATTCTGTTGTAGATGGCAAGGCATCGACCAGCGATATACGAAGGCCTTGTATGTTCTTTATTCCCCTGAATTCGTGTAGATTGGACTGAGGACCAATCTAGTCAGTATGCAAGAGACACTAGTAAGATAAATAGATGGAACGTTCGTCATCATCCGGATCTACTTTTCGTCTTCGAGGTTGACACTAATTGAAGGTGACCAATTACAAAAGGATGTACGAAACTGGCTCTCTCCCCCAAACCCTTCGACAAACCACAACATCGCACGTCGAGCTCACCAGAGTGGGACGGCAACTTGGTTCTTGGAGGGGAGTATTATTTCTGAGTGGAAAGAAAGAGGGTCCTTGCTATGGATACATGGAAAACGTATGGTTTCCTCAACACTGTGCGTTCAGACTTCTAACCACATTTTGGTCTATCAGCTGGGTCCGGTAAAAGTATACTCTTGTACGTGTTGATGAATTGTGTCTCACATTGATCTGCAGCCACTGAGTTGCCGACCAGATCCGAGATTATCGAAGATGTCGCAGGCTTGCGCGCAGCTGGGTTGGCATCCATGGCATATTATTATTTCGATTTCAGAGACGCCAAGAAGCAGAATCGCCATGGCCTACTTTCCTCTCTCCTCACCCAGCTCTCCGCCCAGTCAAATCCATATTATGAAATAGTCTCCCGGCTGTATGCGGCACACGACAGTGGCATCCAAGATCCTGCCGATCATACACTCACGCAGAGTTTAAAGGAAATGCTGGAACTCTCCGGACATGGACCGATATACCTCATCATAGACGCTTTGGACGAATGTCCGGATGTCTCTGGCGCACCAACGTCACGCGAAGAAGTGCTCGAACTTGTAGAGGAGCTCGTCAATCTGGAACTTCCGAATGTTCACATTTGTGTTACTAGTCGCCCCGAATTCGACATCCGAGCCGTCCTCGAGCCTTTGACAACACTTCGAGTGTCTCTTCACGAGGAAAGTGGACAGAAGCAAGACATCATGGATTACGTAACGAACTTCGTAAAGTCGGACCGAAAGATGCGGAGCTGGAGAAAGCAGGATAAGCAACTGGTCATCGATGTCCTTTCAGAAAAGGCAGATGGGATGTAAGTCACCACATTCTTAATGCGTCACTTGGGTTTACTTATTGGGTGATACAGGTTTCGATGGGTGTATTGCCAACTGGAATCCCTGCGTCGAAATCTACCTGCGAGTATCCAGGGTGCCCTCGACCAGTTGCCCAAGACATTGGACGAAACATACAGACACGCCTTATTTTCCATCGAGGAAGAGAAACGTGAATATGCTCAACGTCTCTTCAAGTGTCTCACTGTTTCGATCCGCCCCTTGCACGTCGCCGAACTCGCCGATGTTCTTGCCATACGGTTCGAGCCTGGTTCGCTTCCGGAGTATGACGTAGGATGGCGCCTAAGCGATACAGAGGAAGCCGTTCTCTCTGTTGGCTCGAGCTTGATATCGGTGGTCAATGTCGATGGCTCCAAAGTCGTACAGTTCTCCCACTTCTCGGTTCAGGAGTACTTGACCTCCGATCACCTTGGGGACGGCCTTTCCGATTATCGCATTCTTCCCTGTCCTGCACATACCATTCTCGCAAAGGCATGCCTGAGCATCCTACTCAAGCTTGACGACCGCATTGACAAAGCGACGATCGAGAATTCGCCATTGGCAGAGTATGCTGCTCGGCATTGGGTCGAACATGCTCGATTTGATGATGTGTCATCATCGATACAAGATGAAATGCAACACCTGTTTGACCCTGAGAAATCCCATTTTGCGGCATGGGTGTGGGTTTTCAATATAGACCGTCCTTGGGTACAACACATGTCGACGATTCATCCGACTCCTCCAGAAGCGACACCCCTATACTACGCGGTATTATGTGGATTCCATGACATTGCGCAGCACCTTCTCGTTGTTCATCAATTAGATGTAAATGGGAGGGGTGATTGTCGGATGAGCCCACTGCAAGCCGCGCTAATGACAAGAAATTTGAAGGTCGCAGGGTTGCTGCTACAGCATGGTGCCGAAGTAGATGTTCGGGATGAATTTGGCCTTACTCCTTTGCACAGGGCATCACGAGGGGGGAACACTGATATTCCGCGGTTCCTTCTGAAGAATAATGCTGATGTTAACGCACGGGATATGCAACACAGAGTTCCACTTCACTTGGCGTCAGCGGTGGGACAACTAGAAATCGTTACTCTGCTGCTCCAGCACGGCGCAATTGTGGACTGTTATGATGGAAAGGGCATGACCCCTCTGCACGATGCGGCGGTTTCGGGACATCTGGACACTTCTCTGTTATTGCTAGACCGGGACGTGGACGTGGACGTACAGGGCCACAAGGGTTTGACCCCGCTGCACTTTGTTTCATCTAATGGGTCCATTGAGGTCGCCAAGATGCTCATCCAGCGTGGTGCAGCTGTTGATAGCCGGAATGACGAGAAACAAACTCCCTTGCACCTCGCCTCATGGAATGGCCACCTCGATATCGTACGGCTCTTGATCGAGAAGGGCGCGAACGTATCTTCCAGATGCAACGCGGGCTCGACTCCGTTTCACTTACCATCACGAGGCCGGCACCTTTATGTTGTCAAGTACCTACTTCCCTGTGATGTCAATCACGATGTCGGCGTTCAGAATGCGAATGGAGAGACCCCATTGATCCTAGCATCCGGCGCAGGGAAACTTGACGTTGTGCGCTTCTTAATCGATCAAGGAGCAGACTTGAATTCCCTGTGCGAGGGTTCATTGGTCGCGTTACACTTTGCAGCTCAAAAGGGTCATATTGACCTCGTACAGCTGTTTCTAGACCGCGGTGCAGACGTGAATGTACAGGACGACCACCTTTTGACTCCGCTGCATATGGCTTCGCAGAATGGGCATATCCAAGTGGCAAAATTGCTGGTTGAACGTGGGGCAATTGTTGATTCTTGTACTGATCAACAGGAAACACCGCTTGACTTGGCAGCTGGAAGTGGGCAAGTGGAAGTCGTACACTTCCTACTCGAGTCAGGAGCGAATGTACATGCGATGGATGAAGCCGGCTGGACTCCGTTACACAAGGCATCATGGAATGGCCATCTCAAGATCGTCATGTTGTTGCTCAGTCGAGGTGCGGATCTCGACTCACGGAATCACGCCAATAAGATTGCCGCAGATTTGGCATTGGAGAATCATAAGGCCAAGGTTGCAGACTTCCTGGTCAAGTGCAAAGGAGACGAGAATTTTCGGAATTGGATATGCTCAACTGGATTGGATATAATGCTGCATGACACTAATGAAGAGGACATTACGGAACAAACTTCACTACATGCTGCGGTCTCAGAGGGCAAACTTGGCGTTGTGCAGTCGCTTCTTGCACGAGGGGCAGATGTCAATGCACGAAATGCCGAACATGAAACTCTGCTGAAACTGGCATCAAAAACGGTGCACTTCGATATGGTGCACTTATTGATTGAGCGCGGCGCGGAGGTGGACTCACGGGACAGTTTGGGGCGGACCCCGTTACACGAGGCATCGCGATGTGGGAACACTGATGCGGCGCGGTTGTTGATTGATCACGGTGCGGATGTGAACGCCAGGGACCAAGATTATTGGGCTCCCATTCATGATTCAGCGGTCATGGGAGAATTCGAGGTTGTAGAATTGCTGCTTGCACGAGGTGCGAACCCACATTATCTCACCAATTACGGTCGATCCGCATTCCAATTGGCGAGAGGAAGAGGATGCCGTGAAATTGTACACCTACTCAGAGAGCAAGATGCAAAGTAAGCATAACACTTACTAGTAAGGTGCGATGAATCATTGTATGGACGCTGATTTGAGGGCTAACTTGAATCGCTTGGTCCACAGCGGCACAGCCACCATGATGCCTCAGTGACTCTCGCTTCTCCGCTATCCCCCCCCCCCCCATCCACCTTCAAGTTCCAAAGTTCCGCCTCAAATTGTGCGCCGCTCGCGCTTCTCCTACAAGTCTCAGAGCTCACGTTTACTATACTTTCCACATAGCGTTGCTCAAGCAGTTTACATTGTGGTTTTTTACTATCGCTCTCAGGCATCTACTTCACTCATCTGTTGAACGTGATCATGTATATATACTAGTACTCCTAACCCCCTGTCATATAACCATCTTTGCGTTCTCTCCTCTTAGTTTCTGTATGACCCTTCCTTGGTGTCTCTTTTTTTTTTTTTTTTGGAATTGGGGTTTATTGTCCCTGCAACAAGCAACAAGATGTAGTCTACAAGACAAGTACCAACACATGGAGGGTAAAGTAAGAGACAAAGGAAAGGGAGGTGTTGTCGAAGGCGTTATGGAGAGCATCAGCAAAATGTCCGAGCAGCTTATTTTTACTTAAATGTACTTAAAATTTTTTTTAAGTACTCTAAGTACTTTAAGTACTTTAAGCTCTTTTAAGACAAGTCGGCCTCCAGGAATTTGCTTATTTTTACTTAAAATTTACTTAAAAAAACGTCATTTTTACAGCCACTTTCATAAATATGCGGAATCGAATAAATTTTTTTTGGTAGGACCCCGAAACTGTCTAAGCCTGAAGCTGTCTCGACGCGTAACTGTGACTTACACTTGAACATGGCCCCTCATGTTTCACGAGACCTGAAAGCTCGTATCCCAGCCCTTCACTACGAGCATGGCTTTCCTGTCAGGAAGATTTGTGCCATCCTCAACATAAAGAAAACTCTAGTCTATTCCACCCTTCAACTGCATCGTTCATATGGTGTGACTCACAATATTCATGCTCAGAAACACCAGCGCCGTCGAAATCTCTCATCCATAGACTTGTTATTCATTCGTGCTTTACTCGATCAGCAGCACACCGTGTACTTGGACGAAGTACAACAACAGCTACTCCAGCGCCGTGGGGTCAAGGTCTCCATTCCTACGTTGACTTGCACGCTTCGCCAACTTCACTTCACGCACAAGGACATTTCGGGAAAAGCCTTAGAGCGCAACGAGCGTCATCGTGCCGTTTTTATGAATTGCATCGCAGACCTTGTGACAGATCCGAACATGTTGATGTTCGGTGATGAAGCCTCAAAAGATGAACGGACACCCAACAGGCGCAAGGGCTGGTCCCGCCAGGGAACCCGATGTGTGCAACGAAAGTGCTTTGTCCGAGGGAAGAGGTTCTCCATTCTCCCAATCCTTACATTAGATGGTATCATTGCACATGATATCATCGAAGGATCAGTGACGAGTGAGAGGTTTGTCGAGTTCCTGCGTGAGCTGGTAGTAAGTTTGTTCCCTTCAATTTGTTGTCTCTAGTTGACATTCCCATAGATACCCCTCGCCAACCCCTACCCTGGGCCTCGTAGCGTTCTGATTCTGGACAATTGTCGCATTCATCACTCGGAGGAGATTAGACAGCTTGTTGAAGATGAAGCCCGTATGCCCATCTTCTTGAGCGTGCTCGGGCGAATACTCACCTGTGCTTTCCAGAATGCAAGCTCATCTTTTTGCCTCCGTATTCTCCCGATTATAATCCGATCGAGCAAGCCTTCTCATCCATCAAAGCATTTCTGCGGCGGAACTGGCAAGATAAGTCCCTGAGCGTCATAGATCGAGCATGTCATAACATCACGCCCGCAAAAGCGACTGGGTATTTCAAGGCATCCGGCTATATAGTCTAGACTGTCTAGTATTGTAATTACTATGTTGTTTGTAAAGATCTTTGATATGGATGTTGTGGGACTGTAAAATGTATATACATTGATGATATGAAACATGCATAAGGAAGACGACTCGGAGATTGCAATCAGTTCACATCACCATCACCTTGAACGACAATATAACCTTGGGGTATGGGAAACCAGGCGTCGCGAGCCTCGCACTTGAACCACATTTTCTCTCCCGGGGCATCTGGGGCATCGAACGCGTCACCTTCGACCATAGGAGGTCCCCAAAATCGGTTTCCGCCTCCATCATCAAACCTCCTCTCGTATGCAACCAAACGCTTTGCAGGTGGTGCGTCTGGCACTTCCTCATTGCCCCTCTTTCGCTTCGCATCAGGACTATTCCACCAGGTAACTGCCCCTTCCTTGAGACGTATAACATCACCAGGCTGAATACCAAGCTCCTCGAGGGCTGAGTCTTGAACTTTATGTAAGATGTCCGGGCCATAATGTTTATGACGGAGTGTTGATTCGTACACTAAGGCATCAGGAACACCAAGATGGGTTTTTGCATGAGAAAGGAATCGGGTAAGCTGCGACGGAGATAGTAGCACTGGTGACCGTCCAATGGTGGGGTTAGGGTTAGGCTGCGCACTGCGGGGTGGAGTCCGAGGAGTAGGAGTCAAGATAACTCTAATGTCTTTGACAAGCGACACAATGGTTGAGAACTGATCAATCTGGGGTACAGCCACAGGTGTCTGTGTTACGATAGTCCTGGTGTGGGATCGACCTACTGGATTCAGAACAGCGGCATGTTTGTTTGGATCGAACGTGACGGTATTTGGTGGAACGGAAATCGAGACTAAGTCAGCGCCATCATACTAAAAGAATTGGTTACAACAGTTAGTGACAGGAATCATGCAGGCGAAGAATTCATGTACCAGAGCACGAGCCCATTCCTTCAACATGTATGGGGTGAGTGGAAGTGAATAACTCGCATCGGATGGGAAGTAGGTGCATGAGTTGTCATGGTCATGGCCCCACTTCTTCTCCAGGAGTATGCGGAACCGAGCGAGCTGGCCCTCAAGTTCGGTGATGCCATCTCCACCAAAATCGGCCTGTGCGTTGTCCCATCTCAGCGACTGTGAAGGAGAAAAGCCAGTAAACGAACCTCATCATCCTCTTCGTGATTGTCGTCACCATCATCATCGCTGTTCCTGTCACTCCTGTTGTGCTGAATAATAAGTTGTTAGATCCATGCATAATTGTAAGACAAATAAAAACCTACGTTGAGGCGACAAGACTGCTTGACCACCTTCATATCCACTAAGATTTTGACCTTTCTGGGCTGTGCACTCGCCAAGTCCTTGTACATATCGGTCCAGTCTGATTTCGCGTCTACATCTACAGCATTTGCGGCACTTGTGACAGGATGTGAGCAATGCAGCGGAAAGACAAACAATCACATACGCTTTTGAAGGTGGATAAAGATACTTGAATGCATATGGCCTCCGCTCTGTGACTTTGTACTTGTCCTGTGAATGCTTGCTTAGGATAGTCTCAAGAAACTCGATGTAGTTATCAGCGGTGAGTTTGAAGTCGAGTTCTTTATTTTTCATGGTTTTGAGCTCTTTCGATTTACCTTTTCCACCCTTTGTTGTCGAGTAGATAGTAAACTGAGCAACGAATCTAGTTTCGAAGGTTTCAGGGAGATCATCCGGGGGGACAGACATGACGCAGATGGAGAGAGCAAAGACAGGGAGATACCGTGACGCACTCTGTGGCTGAGACTGTTTCGGGGTCCTACCAAAAAAATTTATTCGATTCCGCATATTTATGAAAGTGGCTGTAAGTAAATTTAAGTAGTTATAAGGACTCCATAAATTTAGCTTTTATCAAGTTTAAGCACACTTTAAGCACTATTTCCAATGCTTTTAAGAGGGTTTAAGTAATGATAAAGTCCTATAAGCACACTTTAATCTCCAATGCAGGCACTTCCTATTCATTTAAGCGCACTTTAAGCTCCAACATAGGCACTTCCTATGCTTTTAAGAGCTTATAAGTAATGATAACCACACTTTAAGCTCAAAAACAGGTACTTCCTATGCATTTAAGTACGCTTTAAGCTGCAAATCAAGTACTTCCTAGGCATTTAAGTACACTTTAAGCTGCAAATCAGGTACTTCCTAGGCATTTAAGTACGCTTTAAGCTCTAAATCAGGTACTTCCTAGGCATTTAAGTACACTTTAAGCTGCAAATCAGGTACTTCCTATGACTTTAAGGAACTTATAAGCGCAACTACAAAAAGATAAGCCCTTTAAGGGCTTCATTAAGGACGAGATAAGTAATCTAAGCTGATAAGAGTCCCACACTTAATGTACTTAGACCATGGTTAAGCTTGCCATTATTAGCACTTTATGGAGCTTAGTCTTCGAGACACTGCTTAGCTTATTCTTTACCTGAACTTATCTCACCCTAGGCTCTATAAATGTCCCTTATCTAGATTAAGTCAGTATACCAAACCTGCCAAGAACGTGTATGAGAATCGTGAATACACGTGATCGAAGAGATGCTAAGACATGGCTGGGAGACAGACAGGGTCAATACACCAACGCAACGCATGTCCCCACTAACAAGGAAAGAGGTGAAATCGTAAGTACGAATAAGGCGGAGAACACTCTGGAAAAAGGGACATCAGCGTGATCAAAAGCGCTTGAAGCAAAAACGAACACGACTCAATACTGTCACCATCTCTACTGTACGCCTTCATCATCTGAATCAGGAATGTACTTCAACTTCGCCCGAGGATCAGATATCGCAGCAATGTCAACTTCCATTGGCATATCCTCATGGGATTGTCACCTGTATAGCTCCTGTGATATCGCCTTCACCCGAGCACAAATTTTTTCAACAACGCCAGGGGCTTGATCTTTCAGACATTGAGTATACGCACGCGTTGTCACACCCCAGACACTGTCACTGAATGACATATCCCAGAGGTGCTCAGTGGGCGTGAGCAGATAGTGATTCGTCTTCTTTTGGGAAGCCCTCTCTATGGTGATGTTGCCAAAGGCCCAGAGTGAATACGCCCGTTCAACCTGACAAAGTACTGAACCAAAGGATTATCAGGTTGAGAGTTAAAGTGCGCACCGCTGCTGCGCATAGGCCAGCCACACCCACTGGCAGAAGGTCCACTGGCTGAAGATCCTTCATGCCTCGAACAATATTGAAATGAACAGCAAAGACTTGCAGGAAGTCATTGCTGAAGAAGAGGCCCTTTCCTTCCTAAACAGTTATTCTGACTAAAGCACCAATACGTTCGTTGGTAATCAGAGTTACGCACTGTTGGTTTAGAGTACAAGAATCGCTGGTCCATGAGCTGATGCTGTGCATATGACCGGCAAGTCTCATCTGAAGGAAATGTGTGATCGTTGAAGTAAAACATGGACACAACTTGATTAAGTGCCGCAAAGCCAATGGCACCACGCCACGAGTTGCTGAGGTGCTGTTGGGCCTACTAAAACGTAAGCATTCTCCCCACCTTTGCAAGGAAGGGTACGTACCACACTGTAGACCGGACAGTCCGAAACACGAATCTTATATGGAATATTACCATCATATATGGCATTCCAGATGGTTTGCATGGCGTCAACAGCCCTTTTACCTGAAAAACCCCAGATGTCCCTCTGGACCGCCACAAATGCAAAGTACGAAGGAAGAAATGATCGGGACCATTGATCGTCATCACGACATCCTGCTGGTAAGTCCTGGATGGAGAACGCTCGTTTTCTTTTCGTGTCGTCTTTATCGACATCCTCCTTCCTCTTTTTGGCTTTCCCCTTTTTGCTAGAGTGGCTGAAACTTGCCTGGGGGACGTTGACACCAGACACCGCCATCACTAGACCCTAGATCATATTATAAGTTATAAGTTAAAGGGAGAAAGTGGACTACCACGCTTGCCAACTGCTGCCCATAGTTAACTGGGCTATTCATGGATGGGGGCCCAACGCTGTCCTTCTTCTTCGGCTGGTGATTCTCCTCTACATCAGTCATCCCTGCCTCACTTGAATGAAGAAGGAAGTGCCCATCGTCCCCATCGCCATCGCTAACGTTCATTTCCTCTCCATGTTGCGTCACTGGCAGTTGAAAGTATGTCGTCTCATGTCGCAGTTGATGTCCAGCAACATGCTTTGGAGTTGCCTCAGGCTCCGTATCCTGGCCGACTGTGAGCTCAAGACCATGAATCCAGTAAGTTTTCACCTCATCGTTGGCATTCCGGATTGCTGATTGCCGAGCCCGAGTATGCCATGGTGTGTCGTGCACCATATCTGCCTTTTGAGGTTGAGCATTCGCCTTAGCGGCCTCACGCTGTGGTCGACTTGTAGGAGTTTGCCTTGCTGAGGCTGTCTGAGGTATCACTTGAACCACTGATCATGGCACGTAAAGCTGAAACATAGAGTGTACCTCTTGGCCTGCGTTGCTAGTCTCTGGCACTGCAGACCTTTGTCTTTTTGATGCTGAATTTGCCTTGGACTTGTGTTTTTGTTTTAGGCATTGTGAGCGGATGAAAAAAGCAAGGCAATGTCACACAGTTGGAGCAAAAGTCGACGTCGTGTTCGAAACTGCCATGCGCACAGATTGGCTGCGCACGGACCCTGTCCGCTTATGTCAGTTTCGCTCCGCCAACACCTACTCGATCTAAGGACAATGCTAAGAACTCTGAAGCACTTTAGCGACCTTAGCCAGCTACTTAGCCACATAACCTTGCTTGCATTACATTACTCGTTCTGCTTTGTTTTGTGACATTCACCCATCTTTTGTGGTTACTCCGCAGCATAATCTATCTATTATATTAAAGGAAGACAGCTTTTTGCCAAAGTGGGCTGCAGCCACTGTTGGGCGGCTCTCATTGGTCAGCGCGGGGTTGTGCACCTGATCGGTCACGATCCGCAGATGTGTCGGGGTCCACGCTTTATCGAGCTTTATCTCCCAACTAAGGTTTGGTTCTTAAAGGAGGGCTGTCTTTTTGCCAAAGCAGGCTGCAGCTGCTGTCAGGTGGCTCTCATTGGTCGGCGTGGGGTCGTGCACCTGACTGGTCACAATCTGCAGCCTGTGTCCAGGCTGTCGCCCGCTGGTAGCTCCTATCATCATTCACCGCGTCTTCAACCTTGCTGTTCATGGCAAGGTCGCATGCCACACACTCCTTCACACTGCCGCTCTCCGTGCTGCTCTCATGGGTCGGAGTGGAGCACAGCATCTGACCTCAATGCTGTCTTTTTACCAAAGCAAGATCTTCGGTCCAACTGGCACTTGACCCGTGAACTGCCTGTGTTCATAAGGACGTCCCATGCTCACTGTCACTCGCCATCCATTATCGTCGCTTTCATCATCATTCTGTGGCTCTTGGTGGCCACGCTGCAGCCGTGGTGACCCGGTCAACTCAGGGGTGTAACGTGAGTGATCCCCATCCGCAACATTCCATATATTCGGTTTACTTTCTTATCCTTCATTGGCGAACTCAACTTCTTCCCACCTCCATCTCCTCCGTCGCCTGTTCCCTCATCGCATTTGCCAAAGCGGGCTGCAGCCGTTGTCTAACTTCTTCCCATCCCCAGTCAAGATTTAGAATGACTTGAAATATGGCCGGGAAAATGTTTCAGCCACCCAGGCAGGTGGCACCAGTCAACGCGGGCTGCGGGCGGAATGCCAGAATGTAATCATTGATTATACAGTTCGTCGCATCGTTTTCTCTGCCTTACTTTTCGACAACTTACAATCTCAGTGCTTTCTCTCTCCCCCTGTCTCCTCCTCACGTGTGCTGTCTCAAAATGGCAGTTGGGGAAGCACTTTCTTGCGGATGACATCACTGATGGCAAACTTCGGACCCCTCAACTGCCTCATTTGGTCGTTCCTCACTTGGCCGTGCACCTCACTTCTTCCCACCTCCATCCCCTCCATTGCCTGTTCCTTCATCGCGGGACAGTTTGCAGTCCCTGTCGGTGGGCTCTCATTGGTCGGTGTGGGGTGCAGGAACTGTTCAAGATCCGCAGACCCTGAGCTCACGCTGTGGCTTGACTCTCGTGCAAAGGATCCGCACACTCTGGCCAATGTTGTGGCCAGGTGGCCCGTTTGTTAAAGGAGCCAGTGCGGGGTCGTGCCCAACAATTGACACATTTCTACACCAAACGTCGTTATCATAAGATCAAACATCCCAGTAAAAACAACACCTCTCAATATCAAAATGTCACAAACGAGACCCTCCCACTGAAGATGTTTTGTGACCTATTACAGTCACCCCACTCTGTTTCTACATGAACCGTCAACGGAGAGGAAATCAAGCTGATGACTGGTGAAAGAACGGGTAGCACCATAGACAGAGAGACGGTGGGGTTGACCATCAAGCAGTTGAATGATTAGTCTCTGACTGGCACGAGGAGCAAGGATACAGCGGAGGCGATTGGTGATGTAAGACATCCTGCACAATGAACTTGGACGTAATGAATGCATACCACCAATTCAGCTCAGGGCCAGAAAGGACCCTCCGTGGGCTGGGACCGTGGCTGGTATAGTCAGCTTGACTTCATTGTCAGGCTGGAACACACCGACGCCCGGAATGAGGGAAACGAAGGAAAGTATGGTGCCAAGATAGTCCAAGACCGGAATCTTGCTCTCGTCACCATCATATAAGTGATTCAACACCTTTGTCACGAGACAAGATACCACATTGTCAAGCATCTCCATAATGGGTACATCCATCTTGATGGAGTGACGTACAGCGACGGGGCCCTGTAGAGTGGCCACACGCTCCGGATCCTGATCGAAGACGGCTTCAATATCCTCTGATGGCCAGAGAGAATCCTATATGAGATCAGCTTTTTGCTTCGCCCGATCATGATACATAATACATACTTTTTGAACCACACCTCAAAGCCATCATCTAAAATTGGAATGAATGGCACGGACTTTTGGCCGGAACGCTGCGTGATATTGAGGAAGTATGACTTTTCTTTGTGGGCCAAAAGCTGTTCCCTGCAAGAGGATACATCTCAAAGAAAGTGGAGACAAAGGTGGATGGCTTGTCAAGGAGTGTTTAAGTGAGGTTTTGGGCCTGCCACCGTTGATGCCAGCAAAGCGCTCTTCGACACGGTGCAACCAGTCTCCTGTGAGGTTGTGCAGAGAGACATCAGGCCAGCGTCCCTCGTGAACAACGTACATAAACCGTATAAGGCGGTGCACAACCTCCTCGTAAGTCATATCACTAAGATCTTCGACAACGCGGCCCTCCTTCTTCACCGGAAACCAGGGCTTGAAGTAGTCGGTGTTGAGCCTCTTGATTACCTCTGCACGGCGCTCCTGGGGCCAGGCACCACGCTTCTCATGAGGAAGTTTAGAGACAGAATCATCATACCCTTTCCAGAGCCTGAGAGCGCAGTTGTTGACTTTGTGAATGGGTTCTCCCAGCTCCAAGCGCACGGTAATAATGCCACCAGTGTCTCTTGCATATGTGCCCTGCCATTGCGCATCATCAGCATCCGCAGTGGCAACAATGAGATCCTTGACTGAAGATGAGGTGTGTGCCTCCTTAGCGACGATGACGTGGGAGCCAAAGAGGAAAACGTCGAAAGGGATCAATTCTACACTGAATTCCTTCAACCAGTCCCAAAAAAGATATGGCCAAGTGTCTTCCGAACCATCAAAGCCAGAGCTGGCCACAAGGGTAATGTTGCGGATAGTTGAATAGGTTGTGAGGATAGGCTGATGAAAGTCCTCGAATGACTCGGAATGAGTGGTGACCATCAGCACAGCCACCAGTCCGTTGCAAAATAATGGCAAAGTCAGGGTTAGCTGCCGCAATGTTGACGACCTGGTGGATGCCATCGACAGAACCGGGCTTGAATACGACATAGCAGATCCCAATGGACTTGAGACCAGTTATGATCTCAGAGGTGTTCGTGGTCAGTATGCCAGCTGCCACACAGAACACTTCTATAGGAAGGCCCTCGTGGTGCATCTCCTGCCAAGGGGTGTTGGAAAGAGAACTGGCGAGGATTGATGTAGAGGGAGTTGAGGGTCAGACCAATCCCTGGAAGAATTTTGGTCTCAACCTCAGCAACTTTGGCGCGAAGGGCTGCTAGGGAGTAATGTCCGCCACCAGCAAGTTCGACGTGATACCCAGCTTGAAAGACAACAGAGACAAAGCCCGCCTTGACAGTGGTAAGCATCATGCCAGTAACCATGATCGGGGGCTTGCCCGACAGACGAGAGAATGGCGTATCGATATAGATTTTGCCATCACCGCCAAAGTTGTCGGTAAGTGGGATCACAGGCCATGGAGGGGATGCACCATACCTAGTATTGCCTGACAGGGAAGTATCCCTCAGCCATCCCGACGCCCCTCCAACACGTGTGTTTCCAAACTGAACGGGACGTTGTATGTAATGACATGAGACGCTGTTGTTGTTGTTATTGGCGTGTGCGTAGTGCGGGGCGGAGTAAGTGGCAACGGTGTCGTAAGACGGCTTTGGGAGTTGCGGAAGACATTGCGAACGGCGAGCGCGTCCGGCATGCAAAAGAGGCGGAAGTGGGTGGCAATGACTGTACAGATGGTAAGAACATGTGTTGCATGGTTGTAGCCACTGCCAATGGCATCCACGAAGCCATCAATGAGCACAAGTGCGCCGCGCGGGGTTGGGGTAGCCTTCACAAGAGAGCGCCTCGACACCCACGCCAAGGGCGACAGAGTTGAGGAGTGGTATGCATGTCCCATGGGAGTAGAGAAGGTAAAACAGGCGGGGTAGAAGTGAGGAACAGAGGCATATTGGATCAGAAGACGTGGAACGAACAGCATAGCAAATCCATTTCATTGAAGGTGATTATATAAGCACAGAGGATTCTACATTACAGACAACGCGGACAACTCAGAACCTTCATTATCTGATTCTTCGAGAGGAAGAAACGGGACCACAGGCTGAGTGGTTTTGGTTGACGAAGCTTCAGTGTTGCTCACACTACGTGTGTCCTTAATATAGGGCCGGGCTTTCTCAAAGATGTCCTCGAAATCTTTGCCCGTCAACCCAGACATGCCTTCCTGAAAGCGCTTCGATTCTCCACCCCAATTGACCATAGAGAAAAAAACGTATTTGTTAGACTCAACAAGGGTGGTTCCACTGATCATGGGCTTGAAATCCTTGGATTTCGGGTCACCGTGAGCTTCTTCAAGAGCCTCAATCGTAATGCATCTTTCGGCCCAAAATGAAAGCGCTCGTTTACACTGCAAATGGTCTATATCAGGCCTTTGAAAGAGACGCTCAGAATGAAAGGCTTACAGCAACTGCCGCAAGGACGATTGCAGCATAGGGGCACCCATTGTCGGTGATGTTGGGGATTATATCTGAACCCCGGACTGCAGTGAGATAAACGGCAAATGTTTGGAGGAAGAGTGGTCCATGGAATGGAAGCCTGACTTTCTACAAAGCGAAGTCAAAACATAGAAGCTGAGAGAGAGAAAGCAGAAAAACCTTGACATGGCCAGCAATCGTTGTTGGAGGGCCATAAATGAACTTGTCTCGTTTAAGTTGACCTTGGCAGTAGGCTTGATGCGTTTCATTTGAATTGTATTCATCTTGGCTGTTGAGAAAGTTGTTTAGCGTCATGAACGCTGTCGATCCAAATGGAGCACGCCACAAATCACTGAGGCATTGGTCTATCTGCTACAGTAAATGAGGTTAGAAGGCAAGACTCAAAAAGAAAGAAAAATATGCACAGAAGGGAAAATGCGGGAAATGTCTTTCTTCGCGCCCCAGATATGCTCAACAATGCGTTCAGCCACCTGAAAGATGATCTCACTTCCCCCCAAGGACCAGCAATCATCCTGACACCCAGCCCAAAGGTAAAGCGTTGGCATGAATCATTTTTTCCATCGAGGGTCGGACAACAAAGGATCATTTTTTTTTTCTGCCTTTGTAAGCCCCCCTCGAATTGATTGCTTGTCGTTCTTCACTTGAATGATTGCCTTTATAAAAATTTATTAATAAGAATCTGAAATTCTGGAAGAATGTTGAAGTTGTACTGACATCGCTATTAAGCCGACGCTTGCCTTTAGCTGGGGAGGCACATGCACGGGCCTGTTCAGGGCCAACCCTCTCATCTGGGTCAGATATGCCGCCATAATTGGAAGTAGGTTTGACATGAACAATAGCTTGAATTGCAGAGCGCCCAGATGTGGTGGCCGTAGAGGGGTGCAAAGCTGAAGAAGCATGTGAGCTGTGGCCAAGACTGGGCAACCTTGTGTTCTTGGCAACAAGCCCACCTCCCAACGCGAACGTGTTTGTCTTTTTGAACCACTCTGAGAGGTGATCAGATTCGGTAGGGCCATCCCTGCTAAGATTAAAATAGAAGAGTGTAGTGGGATTGAGGGTGAATATCGATGTCATTTGTGAAACAATCTGGAAAAGAAGTCAACGCAGCGAAAGAAGTCAATCACGAAGCCAATTGTTTGTCGATGTTGTTACACACCTTGCTCTTTGAGCAACCTCGCACCTCATTTCGGATTCCTCAGGTTGAGGCTCCATTGGCACTGACTTTGTCTTTTTCGATGTCCGTCCTCCATCACCCTTTTATGCATGTTCAGTGTACAATAAAGAGAAAGAACATCTGAATACTCACAGAAACCCTGGATCGTTTTTCTGATAAGCGCACAAGAGGCGTTGCAACCTCATCGATGTTGTAATCGTCGACGTCAACTCGAGCAGCCTGCTTGATGTGTTCAATACCCTCCCGAATTCCCCTCTTTCTTGCCTTGATCCTTTTCGTCGTCCCAATGTCAGAAATTTCATCAGCTGTGGATTCATCTGCCATGGCCACTTCCTCGTCTGTTGCACTTTGCTCAGTGCTAGGAAACCAATCCTTGGGCTCAGGTACTGACATCGTAGCCGGATATGGAGTAACTGGGGTTGCAGGTGCCTTGTCATGGGCCGTTTTGTTGGTAGGTGGTTGCAGACGTGGCGTGGTATCCAGTGCATATTCTGCTGCTGCCTGTTCCTCCATTTCAGCTAACCTCGCCATAGCATCGGCTGCCGCCTGCTTCTTTCGAGCCTTCTCTTGCGCCTTGGCAACTTTTTTGGCCTGAGCCTGACCTTTTGGTGCCCTGGGGGTTGCCACTAGTCCTGCGTTCACGGCTGGGTGAACGTTTTTGCTCGAGGCTCGTGTACGAATGCCATCATAGTCCTGGGGAGTTTGAACCCCATCAGGCTCAAGTTGATGACATTTGGGTGGCATGCGGGAGTAGTGTGCTGTAATGGTAAGGTCGCACAGAAGACGCTAGATGACTTGTCATTTTTTTTTTTCATGGACTCGTCACGTGTCATCCCAGCCCGCCTGCTTGATGCAAAAATGTTCCTAGGCTTTTGCCACAACAATGTAAGGTAGACTCAACGGCTGGGCTCGAGATCTGTCACTTTTCGTCATCTTCGACTTCGTGCCTGCCCTCAACAAACCCCGGCTCGATTTGGACAATTTATTTTCAGTTTATCTCAACATCGCGTCCTCGATCCTGACGCTTTTCAATTGCTTCGAGATTGTCTGACATCGACACCCGTATCTCACGACTACGTTTACCCTCTCCAATTTTATTTTTCTCGCTCATGCAACTGAGCACTTTTTTCTGCCTCCCCAAGGGCGTTTTCACTACAACCACATTCGTCACAGGGATTACGCTAGCTGCTACTGGCTCATATCTTCAGACCTCCGTGATTGCCATAGCTTCCCTCTTCGGGCCAACGGTCATCCAATCTATGCTGTCAGGACAGGCAGTGGTCGCCGTCACCCTCTCTGCCGTACAACTCATCAGGGCGACCACCTCGCTATGTGCCTCCAAAGTCGGCCTCCCGGACGGTGTCGCTGAGACAAAGTCCACAAGGTTATTTTTCGGGATTTCTACCACATTTTTGATCATATGCGGAGCTGCTAATGTCTGGATGACGCAGCTGCCTTCATATTGTGCCATCGTGCCATGCGATGCACCATGGATATGTAGACAACGGAGGTACTCCTTTTGTGACTCAGGTATTTATCGTAGATCTTTTGTTAAGTGGATAATGTAAGAGCATCCAATAAATCCTTCATCAATTTGGATCACATTGTTTGCTTAAGAAATCAGCCTCATTCTTGTCCTTCTTGTCTTGGTTGATCTACAATTCATCCTGTTTTGTCCTTACGCTGCATTCTAGTTCCGAACGCCTCGTGCCCCCCCGTCCCGAATCATCCCGAATCATCCCACAGGTGCCCTTGTTATTCTGGTACTTCTCTGTCTTTTGAACTCACCCGGGCTCCCAGGAGCTCGTTCAACAAGTGCTGACCATGGATATTTCTTCTCGAGAACCTATGCTTCTGAACCCAGAAACGGCATCCCGCATGCTTTTACCGTGTCCTCAAGATGGTTGCAATCGCTGGTTTGAAACCAACCAAGGCCTTAACTATCATGTCAATCACTTTGGGCACTTTCAGCATCCTGGCATCAACGTTCCTCTTCCTGCCAACCATGGCCATGGCAGAGAAAGGATACTGTACTTTCTGAACTTACATGTTACTGCATGATGTTAATTGTTCCTTCATCAGGCAGCCTCTCTCTGGGACTGATGATTGTAGTATGGACTCAGATCCACCTAATTTCCTGTACATCAGGAAAACCCATTTTGCCTTAAACTGTATTAGATGCTCCTTAAAGCTTACTTAAGATGTTGGTAATTAGATCCTCAACTTACCAACATTGAGGATCTAATTACCAACATCTTAAGTAAGCTTTAAGGAGCATCTAATACAGTTTAAGGCAAAATGGGTTTTCCTGATGTATGCGTTCCCACTCAATTCCATTTGAAACTAGTTCTCACGAAATTTCAGGTCACCTAGACGCTCTCCGAGCCCTTTCAGCATGGTGCTGAGCGTGCCCACACCCCCTTCCCCCATCCCAAATGATGACTATGATTATTCCTTTGATCCAGATGTTACTTTCCCACATGACCATGGATTCAATCACGATGATCCAGGACTACTAGACTTTGAATTTGGTAACAATGACATTGAGGAGTTGGGTAATGATGATGACCTGGGGCCGCTTGAACTTGACAATAGCGATGCACGACTGCAGAGAACTTTCCCTCTACTTTCTGCAAGCCCAACATCATCTGAGCGTAGTGTTGTCTCACAGTTGCCGGGCCCTCATTCACCACGTCTTCACCAGGAATACCACCCTCACTTGACAGGTATGTAACTGACTCGGAGAGCTGTCTTCAGTTAAACTTATGAGCCATTTCCACAACTAATACGAAGGTGTCCCAATTACACATGACATTCCAGGACGCCTCTCTGAATCACAGTCCCTTCATGCCTGGGGTGCTTTTCAGGATCGTATCGCCTTTGAGCTTGCAGATTTTTTATATCGCTGAAACCAGATGTCTGCAAGTGATATTGACTACCTCCTTGCGCTCTGGTCTGCTACCCTGGCTCCTCATGGTGTCGCACCCCCATTTCCCAACCACCGTGGTTTATATCAGGTTATTGATGAATCTTCTGTGGGTGACATAGGACAGTGGGATTCTTTCACTGTCAGTTACCATGGAGTGCCAGAAACAGGGCCATGTCCATCATGGATGCTCGCTGAACATACTATCTGGTTCCAAGATCCTGTAGCTCTCATTCGGAGTCTGATTGCTAACCCCAATTTTAATGGCGAATTTGACTATGTCCCATATCATGAGTACTATGACGCCAATCAGCACCGCTTCTCTGATTTCATGTCAGGGGACTGGGCTTGGAGACAAGCTGTCTGTATCTACCATCTTTTCTCGGGAGTCATGACACTGAAATTTATTGCTTATTTAGGATGAAATTGCTCATGATTTGACCACACATGGTTCCTTTTTTGTTCTGTTAATTTTAGCAAGCGACAAAACTACCGTGTCTGTCGCAACAGGTAACAATGAATATTGGCCTGTGTATTTGTCCCTTGGCAACATCCATAACAATGTCCACCGAGCTCACCGCAATGGAATCGTCGTCTTGGGATTTCTTGCCGTTGCAAAAGGTAAGCCCCGACTTGAGCCCCAAATATGCGCCTTCCTGATGCTGACTGATCTTTATTTCGAAGCTGAACAGCAGTTTTCTGAGGATTCAGATTTCCGCCATTTCAGACGGCAACTCTTCCACACCTCATTAGCCCAAATCCTTCTACCTCTGCGTGATTGGATGTCCACCCCTCGGATTGTTCGGTGTAGCGATGGCAAATTTCGTCGTGCGATTCTTGGACTTGGCCCATATATAGCCGATTACCCTGAACAGTGTCTTCTCTCCAGCGTTGTACAAGGATGGTGCCCCAAGTATGAGCTAGGCTAAGTTATTATTTGCACTCTGAGTAATTCTTGATAGATGTCTTTCACCACCAGAGGACCTTGGCAGCAACAAAATCACTCCACGAACAAAGGACCATACCGTTTTTGTTGCTGAGAATTATGATTTGTCGCCTGCGTGGGACAATTTCGGCATGATTGGGGACATTGTAGTATGTGCTTTATACTCAACATCTGACATAGCATTACTTTAAACTCTTCCTTGTAGCCCTTCACAGAGAGCTTCCCTCGTGCCGATATTCACGAGCTCCTTTCGCCTGATCTATTACATCAACTCATTAAAGGTACATTTAAAGATCACCTTGTGACGTGGATTGGAGAGTACTTGGAGCTATCTAATTCGAAGCAAGAAGCCAAGAAAATCGTGAGCCAAATTGACTGACGGTAAGGGTTGTAGTGCATCAGCAAAATGTCCAAGCAGCTTATTTCTACTTAAAGTTACTTAAAAAGTTTTTTTAAGTACTCCTAAGTACTTTAAGCACTTTAAGCACTTTAAGTCATTTTAAGACAAGTCGGCCTCCAAGAATTTGCTTATTTTCACTTATTTTCGCTTATTTTCGCTTAATTTCGCTTATTTTCTGTTTTTTTATTTACTTAAAATCAGGTCAATTTTGACATTTGAGTGAATTTCAAGCATGTTTAGTTTTCAGCACTTTTAAGAACATTTTAAGCAAAATTTATTTGAGATTACACTACAACATTAGTAACTAGGACTAAATACAATCCAGTGGTGGAGGCATGGGAGGCACTCTAAACACAGGAGGTGCTCCAAACGCGGGAGGCGCGGGAGGTACGGGAGGCGCGGGAGGCACGATAGATGCGGGAGGCACGGGAGGCGTGGGGGGCGCTCCAAATGCGGGAGGCGCTCCAAACGCGGGGCTGCGCCTTGATGGGTTGCTGTTGCTGTTGGCGCTTTGGCTGTGATTGTGGCTGAGCATGTACCTGCTGCTGGCGGCGTTCCGGCTGAGTCCGTTGGTCCGGTTGAGCATCAGATGGGGGAGCAGCGGAAGATGGATAGGCGGGGTGGTCGTCTTGACGGACATGAACGTGGTTTTTGCCATGCCGGATAAGGTCTGAAAAAAGGGGTCAAAGTTAGGGACGTACAAAGAGAAGATAGAAAAAAAGGGAGTTTTAAACGCATCGACGACGGCGACACCGGGTGGCATAGCGAAGGTGAGTATATGCGGTGCCTGCACGGGAGGCGCGATAAACGCGGGAAACATGGGAAACGCGGGAAACGCGGGAAACGCAGGAGGCGCGGGAAGCGCAGGTGCGGAGGCAGCGGCGGAGGAGACGGAAGTGGCCCAGGAGGCACAGGAGGTGGGGCAGGCGGCGGGGCAGGAGGAGGCGGCGGAGGCGGAGGCGAAAAAAAAAAAAAGTCAGAACGGTTGGGTTGGGGCAGACAGCGTGACAACATACCGGGGAGGTGCAGAAGGCGTCGGCGCAGGCAGCATGACACCGTGGACCGCCCGGCAGTGCCAGTGGGTCCAGGAGGCGCGCGATATGGAGGCAAATGCGGTGCAGGCGGCGGAGACGGAAGTGGCCCAGTAGGCCCAGGAGGAGGTGGTGCAGGTGATGACGCAGGAGGAGGCAGCGGAGGCGGAAGAAGAAAAAAAAGAGAAAGTCAGAACACTTTGGGTTGGGGCAGACAGCGTGACAACATACCGGGGAGGTGCAGAAGGTGTCGGCGCAGGCAGCATGACGCCGTGAACCGCCTGGCAGTGCCAGTGGGTCCAGGAGGCGCGCGATGTGGTCGTGGCGAAAGCGGTAGAGGTGGCGCAGGCGCAGGCGCAGGAGGCCGTTGGGAAGGTATTTGGCGTAGCACGGTCGTAGCACATAGGATCCAAAGAGTGAGGAAGACAGTAGGACGCAGCAGAGGCAGAGGCAGAGGAGGAGAGGGGGCGGAGGTGGGCAACAGTGGGACGCGTTGGGGCGGGGGAAGTCAAAAAAACAAGAAGTGGTGGCAAGAATGCAGGGACACTGAGACGTGACGGGGCAAGACGGCGAGCGGTGGTGGCGACAGCAGAGGCCGTGACATGGAGTCAGCGACAGAGGGGACAGAGGGAGGATAGGCGCAGACAACGAGAGGCACGAAAATGATGAGGCAAACGAAAATCAACATCAAGCAAACAAGAGTAAACAACCGATGCAGGTGCACCGGAACGACTTAGCCAAAATTTCGTGACTTTGGCAAAAACTTCGCGACTTCACAAAATTTTCAGTGTGCTTAGCTAATTATGTGATAATTAAGCGACTTTAAGTGAATTTAAGTGACTTTAAGCGACTGTACATGTTTAAGTAACAATTAAGCAAACACAATAACTAGTAACCAGTGAACCAATTGTTTTAAGTGGTTTTAAGTGACAATTAAGCGACACCTGATAATCAAGCAACTGGTAAGTGCAGTAAGCAGTCAACAAGATATTTTAAGTGCAATTAAGTACACAGACATGACACTTAAGCAGTTGATTAAAAATCATGTGACCACTTTGCTTAAAAAATGGGCATCGCTTAACTTGCTTAATTGTGCTTAAATGACTTAATTGTCTTAAGCTTCGCTTAATGTACTTAAAACTACTTAAAAAGTAATTTTAAGCAATTTTAAGTACATTTTAAGCATATTTTAAGCACATTTTAAGTAAAACTTTTTAAGTGACTTTAAGTAACTTTAAGCTGCTCGGACATTTTGCTGATGTACAGCTTCAAATGACGATTCATGGATCTTGAATGTTGTACCAGGATTGCCATTGTTCCTCCCTTCTCTGGTCTTCGGAGATTTCGCCAGGGTCGTGGGTTTAAACAATGGACGGGTGATGACTCTAAAGCTCTAATGAAGGTGCATCTGCCTTATTTGTTGTGTGGTAGTTGCTGATGCCATTGTTTCAAGGTTTATCTCCCAGCAATCGAAGGATATGTACCTGACGATATGGTCTGCACGCTGCGTGCCTTCCTTGACTTTTGTTACCTCGCACGGCGTAACGTTCTCGATTCGGAAAGTCTCAGTCAATTGCGTGAGGCACTGCATCTCTTCCGCCACCACCGCACTGTCTTCAAAACGACCGGTGTACGCTCCGAGGGACATATCCCCCCCCACCAGCACTCTATGGAACACTACCCAAAAGCCATCCGTGATTTCGCGGCACTCAATGGTCTGTGCTCGTCGATCTCAGAATCAAAACACATCAAGGCTATCAAGGAACCTTGGCGTCGATCCAATCGATATAATGCATTGGGGCAAATGCTTGCGACAAATCAACATATCGATAAACTTGCCGCTGCTCAAGTCCACTTTAACGATAGTGGGATGCTAGAGGGTAATATCATCGACACTTTGATGTCTGATTCATCTGGTGGGGTTTGTTCTGCAGATCCCTCATTTCCACACTCATTTTTGTTAAATGCAGCATCTGAGGATGACTTGGTTGGGCCTGTAAGAAACGAGGCCAAAAGTGATGACTCAGAGTCTGACAATGGGGATATTCCGATTAAATGCACAAGACCTTCGATTTCTCTGTTGGCAAAACCAGTTCGTACGTTCCCTCAATCTCTGAACTTATTACATCTAGCAGTACTCACAATCTTTTCAAGAAAGAAATGTTAGTGTATCCGATATTGCTAGACTGCATCATCTCCATACCCTGATCACGGAGTTTCTTGAACAACAAGAGCTCTTGACCCCCATCCCCAATTCGTTTGAACCACTCATTGCCATATATCCTTCTGCCAGGGCAACTGTTACGGTTTCCACCGTCACATGACGTTCAGAAAAGTACCACTTGCAACCGTGGGAAATTCAAACCATTTCAAGCCATATAAACAACAGTAACAAACAAGAACACAGCTAAGTAAACAGTGAAGACACGTGACGCTCGATCTATCCCCGATCCGATCTCGCTTACATAACTACTATACAGTACTATACAGATTCAGTTATGATACAGTTCCCCCGAGATTACCCCGAGATCACCCCGACATCATTCCAGCGCAGTCCGGATCATTCCCTGATCCCGATGGATCGTGATACATCTCGATCCTATCTCGATGCTATCTTGATCAGCCCCTATATAGCCCCTATCTATATTATATCGTGATGTCACCCTATGTGACATCCCTGAGACTCCCTTAGTAAGCGTCACACCCTAGTAGTATATAAGCCGGCACCTTCAGTGCCCCTTGTCTTTAGTCTTCACTTCGTCTTTAATCAGAACCACCATCTTCCCCCTTTCCAAAGACCTCCCGGTCTCCCCTCTCATCTCTTAAGTCTTCCTCCCTAACCTCAGTGCGTTAGGAGGATTAGCTCTTGCCTACCAGAGAGGGGCACTAGAGATCATTGACAATACCAGGAGTGCATCCGTCAGCGCGACGCCCTCCTCCTGAGTAGAGCCAGTGGGACATAGAACCCTGAACCCTGATTAGTCAGACTAAGCCTCATGACCACTTCGGCTTAGTCATCCCTTACATCATCATCAAGTATCCCACGGTCACGTGACAGGCCTCATGTGCCCTCAAGTTTAGTCATCAGCCCCAAGTGTCACGTGACGCTAGCCCTTGTTGGACTAGGTCACGCAACTAAAGCTCACGTCGAGCGCAAGGCCCTTCTGAGCCTTGACAGCAACCTTCTATGCTCCGAGCGATATCTGTGGTGTTGGCGGGATGCGCAGGGAATTCATCCGGGCTTCATCCACCTGGAGAAAGGGTGTTGGCCGATTTGACACTGTTACGGAATGCAGGACGAGTTGGACCTTATGCTTCCTAAACACGCTTACTCATCCTGATGACATCCCTTCCACATTGTTCTTATTGTGCTGACTGATTCTGTTGTTCTGACTCCTTATTGTTCATTCCGTTCTGTCCAGTGTTATTGTCCCGAGCCTCTATTGTTTGCGTCCCCTATTGTTCTTGACCTCATGCTTATTGTCCACCCTAGTTTGGTAGAACAATTAGCATAGACTGTATAAGTAGGCCTCAGCTGGTAGCTTGTACCCCAGCTTCGGCTTTAACCCAAATCGACTTGTTTCACCCTCCAGAAAGAACAGAACTCCTCCTCTCCTCTTCTCTCTCTTCTCTTACCCTCCTATACGCCCTAGTAGGGTCATCGAAGCTTGGTGGTTGTGCTACAACACCACAGGGCTCAGCGCGTCGACACTTGGAGTGTCCCTGAACCCAGGTCTTAGGAGAGACCAGAACAACCAGAACCCTTGTTGGGACCCGGCCCTAGTCGAGCCGTAACAGACACTGTATTTATCAAGTTGGACAACCAAGAGCGTGGAATGAGAGGCCTTGGTGTTGCACGGCTTCAGTTGTTATTTTCCTTCCGTTTCCTTAACACAATTTATCCATGTGCGCTCATCAATGACTTTCACGTTGTTGGTGATCAACCAGACAGGAATACCAGCATGTGGAAGGTCAAGCGCGCAGTTAATCATCGAAACAGGCGTCCGATCTTGCGTGTCATCCACTTGGCCAGTATTATCTGTGCAGCACATCTCATACCTGTTTTCAAAGATACATCGCCCGTCACTGATGATGAAACTCCTGACACTACCCTTGATACTTGCTGCTGTGGACTTTTTTATGTTAATAAATACATAGATCACCATGCATTTGAGATTGCATTCTAGGATAATGACTACCATAATTACATGTCTCTACACAAAACGTTGAATTGACAATACAAAAGCATCAGTCGACAATCTGGCTCAAGTCGCTCTCCCCGTGCAAAGCGGCACATGGCCATTTGACACAAATGCTCTTTCACGTCATTCTCAAACACTCACGCTTTCTTTCCCACAGCAATGTCACCTCCGCCGGCCATATTGTCCTCCATGTTATGAATTCTGCACTCATCTCCTCTAAGGCTGCCAACTGTACCGATGTCTTCGTCCCCGGTCGCATTGGTCGCTCAGTCAAGGCGATGAATGCCAAGGCAATCCCGTCATAACCTACCTTCAACGGCATGGATCAGCCAAGTTGGCACCGATCCCCCTTGCTACCAAATATCATCTTACTTAAAGCACAAATCCTTCCATCTACCGTGCACCAACCACCAACGAACCTTATTCAAAGGTCTCGGGGGACTTTAACCCCATTCACATGAATCCCTACTTTTCCTTGTATGCATCATTGCCGATTACGATGCGCCGCTACTCAGTGCTATGTGGAGACTGTTGTGGCCTTGGGCATCCGAGATTGCGTACACAAGGGAGTACACAAATTTCTTGATAGAGGATGATGGAGACTTACTTCCTTCTAGTTACAATGTCAATTTCATCAGAATGGTCCTTCCCGGAGATGAACTCACCGTTGGAATCAAACATACAGCTATGCACAATGGCAACTTTGTCGTCGGTGTTACCACCATCAACCAGCACGGTGAGAAGGTTCTTGAGGGAACTGCTGAGGTCGCGCAGCCACCCACTGTCTATGCATTTACCGGCCAAGTTTCGCAGGAGCAGGGTATGGGTATCGTGCCATCTGGGCCTCTGCCGACGCACACTTAATCTCTGCCTATGGATTTTCTATTGTGGAAATCATCTGCGAGAACCCTAAGACGAAGACCATCCACTTTGGTGGATTCAAGGGCCAAGCCATCTGCGAGCGATATATGGAGATGACCCATAACATGACAGATCGATGGCAACATCAAGAGCCTCCTGTTGTTCACTGATATACATGTCCGCACCCTTCAACACAACTTCATTCATCAAATTGGTCTTCTTTTCGCTACCCAGTTTGCGCAGCTTGCCCTTGTCATTATGTCGCATGCTCGAGGATATGTGCTCGAAAGGCTTCATCCAGCATGACACCGCTTTTGCTGGCCACTCGCTGGGTGAGTTCTCTGCTCTCTCTTCGGTTGCTGATATCTTGCCCAGTTCCCTTCTCGTCGATGTCGTCTTTTACCGTGGTCTGACTATGCAGTGTGCTGTCAAATGTGACGAGCTAAGCCTCTCGAACTATGCCATGTGTGCCGTCAATCCCAGTCGTGTTAGCCAGACGTTCGATGATGCAGCCCTCCGTGAGGTCGTCAATACTATCTCCAACGTTCAGAGACTGCCTATTGGAGATTGTGAATTTCAACGTCAAGGTGCGTCACCATTTTAATGGCTACTGATCAGTACCAAGGCCAACAATATGTCTGTGCTGGTGAGCCTGTCACATTGCAAACTTTGACAATCTGTCACGAACGTCCTCAATTATCTCAAGGTGCAGAAGATCAATATCACTAAGGCATGTATCCTTAGATTTCTGGCTATTCATTACGCTCACAATCACAGTCCCGCTGACCAAGAAATTTGGCCTCGCTAAAGTTAAGGATATGCTGAAGGACTTCGCCAACAACTGCAACAACCATGCCCTTAAAAAGCAAAAGACTGAAGCTTATATTGTGCTTGAACGCGGTCTCGCCACCATCCCTCTCACAGGCATTGATGTTCCCGTTACCTCTGGTCTGGCGTCATGCCCTTCCATGCATGTGAGTTTAGTTTCGCTTTTCACTCTCGCTCAATCTAAGTGACCCTTCAGACCTATTGAAGAAAATACCATCTACTCCCAGGGATCCGTCACTTCATGAAAGTGTCTATATCCCTAACTCAATCGCATAGCCCTTTGCCGTCAACAAAGCCTATGCCGAACTCATCTATAAACCATACATCATCTCTACGGCTCTCGAAAGTTCTTCACAAGTGGGATGAAGAACGCTGGGATGCCCCTGAGCAATGGCAGAAGCTCGCCTCAGTTCTGCTAGTTGAGCTGCTATCTTACCAGTTGCTTCTCCCGTGCGCTGGATCGAAACCCAAGATCTATTCATCAGACAGTACAAGTTTGAGCGCTTCATTGAGATTGGCCATCCCCAACTCTCACTGGTATGGCCGTACGTACCCTCAAGGCCAAATACGAGGCGAAGGATGACTCAACTAGCGTTGTCTGTCGAGTATTTTGTGCTTCAAAGCATCAGAAGGAGATCTATTATTAGTTTGAAGGTGAGATTGAGGCAACATCTGAACCAGACGCAGCCAGCGAAACTGCCCCTCCAGCACCCTCTTTCCACTGCCAAACGTGCCAGTCGTGATTTCTACCGCTACTCCAGCTGCCGCTTGTCCTGCTGTTGCCATCGAAGACACCCTGATCTGTGATGTCGACATCCTTGCTGCAATTGTCTCTCAAAAGTTAAGGAAGCAACTCAGTGAGATCCCTCCCTCCAAGTCTATAAGGGATCTCTGTAATGGCAAGTTGATCCTTCAAAATGAGATTATGGGCGACCTTCAGGGTGAATTCTCATCTGCGCCTGACAAGGGCGAGGAGCTGCTGGTCGAGAAACTTGGCGCTTCCCTTGCGTCTGGTCACTCCGGCAATCTCAGAAAGTATTCCACTAGTCTCGTGTCGTGTGCCATTGGTGGCAAGATGCCTGGTAGTCTCAATATCTCAAGTGCAAAAGCTCACCTTTCTAGGAAATGGGGCTTGGTTCCCCAACACGCCGACGCCGTGCTACTAATTGCTACCACCACAGGAGCCTGCCAAGCACCTGGGCTCAGAGGCCGAGGGCAAAGCCTGACGATATTGCGCGTGAGTACGGTGATACCTACATCGATGTTATCCAGCCTGTTTTTGACGCGTCGAAGGCCCATAACTTTGACTCCCTGTGAAACTGGGTTTGTCAAGATGCTCTCATGTCCTATGATATTCTCTTCGGCCGTCTCACTACCGTCGACTGTGAGATCACTCATTGCCCGTTGTATCACCATAATGAATCATGCAGCCCTGATCTCATTAAATTTATGGAGTTTATGGTCAACTGATGCAACACCTCAAAGGGTGAGACAGACGTAACTTGGTCAAGAACTCCTCGACAATTGCCGTGATGTCGTTGGTCAGCCGCTGTTGCATAAGGACGGTGAGGATTTCCTATTAGACCCATATATGCATTTCTCATACGCTTCTTTAGTCACATTCTCCACAGTGTCTCACACCGAGATCACTAGAGAAGGATGACATCGTCTCCTCTGGGGTCAACCAGGAGAACGTACGCAAAGCAGAGGCGTATGTGGAGGAGATGGCCAGTACCAACTAGACTTCTGGTTCAGTCAACAGTCAAAAGATCCAGGATGACGTCGTCAAACTCTGGAATGCCATCAAGTCTCAATCAGAGATCAGTGAGAAGCAGAAGGACCGCATCAAGACCCTTTATGCTGACAACTGCCCGTCAGGTCCGCCATTGCGTCCAGAAATTTCGCATTCAACCCATCGTCTCCCGCGTTTCGTGACTTCACATGTGCTTGATTATGACATATCCGAGATCACCGTCGTTGAGCCCTCCTCTCCCTCAAAGGTCCCTTCGTCATCATCACCCCCAGGCACCGCCAAGTCAGACACATTCCAAACAACTTCACGAGTCTTGGAGCAGACTTCCACCTCCGCCGTTCCGGGCGTATCTACTTCCCTGTCGACGGCGGATGAGAAAGTGACGCTTGATATACGGTGGACCATACTTTGCGACCTTTTCTTGGTACTCATCGCAGACAGCATGTATGATGCAAGATTGCGCGTTCTACTTGAGATGGTCGCCATCTACCTTGGCTTTGGGTGGCTGGACTTTGTCAAGTTTGAACAGAGAGTGTCGGAGGCACTCAAGATTCAGGAGGGCATCGAAAACATGGAGCAACGAGAGATTATTGAGAGCCGGCAGAAGTCCTCATGAAAATGAAGGTACATGATGGTAGGTTTGGCGACGCTCGGTAAGTCTTTTGTTTCCCTTCGCTCTCGTGATCTATGCCAATTTGGTTTGCCAGGGGGTGGTCTTGTAATCGGATTGTCAGCAGGACTACTCGCACCGGTAATTGAAGCTGGCCTCGGTGCGGCCTTTACAACCGTCGGCATATCTGGAACAGCTGGCTTCCTCGGCGGCGCAGGCGGTGCTGCGGTCATTACAACTGGAGGTGTTTTGACCGGGTCCAGTATAGCCGCCTCAGGCATGACGCGGAGAACTGGGGCGGTCCGGACATTTGATATGCTGCCATTACACAACAACAAGCGAGTCAACTGCATTGTCACAGTGCCAGGGTGAGCCCCTGCACCGCGTTCTGGACAGGGCCTCCATTCATTGTTAACCGCTCAATGTCATTTTACGTTAGATTTTTGAATGGGCAACTGGACGACCCTCGCTTGCCCTACAGTGTCCTAGACCCCGTTGTAGGGGATGTCTTCAGCGTTCTCTGGGAACCCGAGATGATCCGTGAGACCAGAAGTGCGCTGCAAATAATGACGGCTGAGGTTCTCTCACAAGTTGGACAGACTGTCCTGGCAGCCACTGCCATGACGGCGCTCATGAGTGCGCTGCAGTGGCCCATCAGTAAGCGTGTTCCCTTCTTATTCGCGTCTTTCCTCGTAGATCACGCCACCTCGTACAGTCCTGACCAAATTGGGGTATTTGATCGACAACCCCTGGAACAATGTGCTCGATCGGGCCAAAGCGGCAGGCAGCGTCCTTGCGGACATTCTCGTTCAGCGCCACCTCGGCGTCCGACCACTTACACTCATTGGGTTCTCTCTCGGAGCACGGGTCATCTTCTACGCTCTGCTAGAACTCTCGAAGCAAAAGGCATTCGGCGTCGTATTCGATGTCTTTTTACTGGGAGCAACCCTGTCCGCTTCCCAAAAGAATTGGTTTCAAGTACGCTCCATCGTTTCGGGTCGCTTCGTGAACATGTTTGCGCGCAACGATTGGGTATTGAATTACCTTTTCCGTGCGACAAGTGGCGGTGTCGGGACTGTCGCTGGCCTGCGTCCCGTGGAGAATGTTCCAGGGCTAGAGAATGTCGATGTCACTGATAAGATCGCGGGACATACAAGTTACCGCATGTTCATGCCGCTGATATTGGATCAACTGGGTTTTCCCGTCTCAGCTGACCACTTTGATGAGCCTGAGGTGAGAGTCTGGGTTTAATCTGAGTTTTTCCGGAGTCACTTAGCCTTGCAGGAACCTGATTTTGAAGAAGACCGCATTGTGGTTCGCGAAGGGGAGGAGGTCCCAAAGAAGGGTTGGTTTTCAACAAGAGGGAAACCGTCCGCACCTGTTGTCTCGATCACCACTTAATGTACTTAAATTCTGCTTAAAATGTTCTAAGTTACATGTGTTGCTTAATTGTCACTTAAAACATTTGGTTGACTCCTTACCAGTTGTGTCTGTTTGCTTAAATTTCACTTAAAACATCCGGCTGACTGCTTACCAATTGTATCAATTTGCTTATTATCACTTAGAACTTTCAGTTATCTTAATCTCCACTCAATGTACTTAAATTCTGCTTAAAATATTTGGTGGACCTCTTAACAGTTGTATCTGTTTGCTTAATTTCCACTTAAAACATCTGGTTGATCACTTACCAGTTGTATTGATTCGCTTAATTATCGCTTAGAACTTTCAGTCCGCTTAATATACTTAAATGTACTTAATCCTACTTAAAAAGCAATTTTAAGTACTTTTTAAGTACTTTTTAAGCGAGAATCTTTAAGTGACTTTAAGTAGAAATAAGCTGCTCGGACATTTTGCTGATGGAGAAGAATAAGGTACCATCTTTCAGATACTGAGGAACAAGGGCGAGAAGGATCATGGGCAAAAGGAGGGTTTGACCATTGGAGGCCAACAATCAAGGGAACGTGGGTTGAAAAAAAAGTTCAGTGGCGTATCCGTCAGATGAACTCAGCAAGAACTTGCCTTGAGGACTTTCATTACGTCTTCTGCCAACACCCACTCTGACTCATCGAGCTCAAACTCGCGCAGTCCATTGCTCCGATCTGAGGTAAGCTCCTTCAATGCCACTTTATACTCAATAGCAAAGCTCATCATGTCATATGTTGAGTTCCACTGTGTTTTAACATCCTGTGGCATGATGTGAATTTTCAAGTTGAGGTTCTCAAGCACCACTTTCCAAGCCAGCAGAAGTTTCGTCGTTGAATGGACAATTTTAAAAGCCAGCTTGCGGAGCTTGGGGAAATTTTCAGAAGGTGCTACGGTATGTTGTCAAATAACTTACCTTGACGAGCACGCGGGTGATGGGAACAACTTTTTCTTGAAGCTCCTTGACTTCGCCTGGTGCCATGTCAACCTTATCAACCCATTCTTCAGTATTGTCGTCGTCATCCACCTCATCCCCTTCAAGTCCGAGGTTCTGATCCCTTTCTTTCTGAGTCAACGCCTTCTCTGCAATGGTCCCTTCCACGAGCTCTATAAGGTCACCAAGTACTTCGCATTCACAATCGGTTAAGTCCTCAGACTTTCTTTCTGGAAGCTCAAACATCTTTAGTAGTGACTTTGCAACAAGGTTTAAGATGTGAAGAAAGCAGCGTGTCCGATTGACCTTGTGGAATGAGGGCATACGCTTCTGCATTTCCTCAACCATTGTGTCATTATTTGAGGCATTATCACATGTTATGGACAGGATCTTGAGCCCAGGTAAGCGTTATCAACTCTCTTTCATTAGGTGTTGACTTACTTTTCGATCAATGCCGAAGTCACGCAGGATTTTTTTGACCGCGGCTGCCAAATTCGAGCCGGTATGTGACTATTTTCGACATCAATCAATGCGGCCTTTCCAGGTAATTCAACTTGCCTCTGGAACCTCAATAATATCAAGTACAAGGGAAGCCATGGCACCATTCAATTCCAAGTGAACTGTCACTGCAACATAGGCATGATGGTTAGGTGATGTCCATGCATCTGTGGCAAAGTTAAGTTGTCCTTCGTAATTCTGTAACGGTGCGTTTAATCAAATATCTTCCCATTTTGTAGATCTAACCTACTTGGAGTAGGCCCGCAATCCTGGTGCGTGTGCGCGCAAATATCAATTTCACATCATGCGCAACAGTAGAAGCGGACGGGATGTATAACTCAGGGTGCCCAGTCTTCATCAATACCTTAAATCCTTGATCCTCAACTACTTGGAAGGGACGAGCACTCTCCGACACCCAATGTACTATCTCAGCCCTATTTTGTGTCACGTAAGCCTATTATCTTGCCTCATAAATTTTGACTTACTTGATTTCCATCTTAGTGTGATTGCGTGCCATGTAAGCGGGTTTCCCTTTCCCCATCTTCATGAATGACGCCATAATTGTTCCCGAGAGGTTGAACGGCTCCAGGACGTCTTTTCTTGCCTTGCTGATGGATCCACATTGGATTGCCATTTGATATGCCTCCTCCCCCCAGCAGGACTTTGCGTGACGCGAGAGATTTCTGGTAGATGAATGATCTGATTTGGAATCTTGATAGCGGCGGCATTCGTATTTGCATCCGGCACATGCACATTTAAAGGTATGTACCTTGCAACCGCTGATATATTCGATGCACAGGATTGGTTCATAGAAGGAGTATGTTGGAGATTTCCATATGGACATCAGTTTTTCTGTCCTTATCTGTGAGTAACCTAATTTTGTGATGTTACATTAGATACTGACGGAGTTCCTTTTTGTCATCTTCATCCCTAGTCACGCTGTTGGAACCCTTTTGCGTCTTCAAGGCCCTGGTCTTGGTAATCTCAATGACCTCATCTGAGGAGCTGGAGTCCTCGGAGCTATCGGACGAAGTCTCGTCAGGTATGCTCCTTTTTTTATTCTGAGCGCGACATTTGCGGCTGAGACTTTTTCGAGCCTTCTGCTTTGTTGATGTCGTACTCTTGGCCGCTTTTTTGGAGGATGGGAGCGAGGGGAATACAGAAGTGGGAGTAGCAGGAGTAGAGGCCTTGCTGTGGGTAGAAACACTTTCCTTTTTTTTGGAGACCATGACGGAGGTAAGTCAAGTCTACCTCAGTCTAGGCCACCCTTTCTGAGTGTTCCCCCTGTACCAACAAGGTTAGCAGGAACTGCGAAAAGGTTATTTTTGAAGGTCCGCGACACTTTCTAGCTTCGATCTCCAATTGGACGTGTGCCGCGCGCCGTGTGTGATGTATGCAAATGGGCTGGAAGGACTTACGGGAGAGCGGAGACTCGGGTGAAGGGGAACATCAGGAGAGCTGTCTCTATAAGTGACTCAGTGTTGGAACTGTTGCTAGTTTACAGGTTATAATTTTGTTAACTCGGAATTTGATTCAAACCTCCAGTGAGGGCCGCAAAGTGCGGTCACCATTAGTAGCCCCAAATTGGCATGTGGTGCCGCTGCAGGACATAGGCCGCAGCTCTGGCATAAGGTCTCAGCGAGAAAATAAAAGGCAAAAATATGATACCACAGGGATATATACAGATACTTTATTTAATGTGTCTAAACTCAGAACATGTTGGTAGCAAGATCTGCAAAGCTGAAATACATCAGGAAAACCCATTTTGCCTTAAACTGTATTAGATGCTCCTTAAAGCTTACTTAAGATGTTGGTAATTAGATTCTCAATGTTGGTAAGTTAAGGATCTAATTACCAACATCTTAAGTAAGCTTTAAGGAGCATCTAATACAGTTTAAGGCAAAATGGGTTTTCCTGATGTAAGCGGCATGGGTAGTGACATGGGTGGTGACCCAGGCTTAACCTGGCTACGGGTCGGCCCGAGTCTACCCACACCCATACCCAAGCACAACCCAACCCATAACCCACATGGGTTACCCATGCCCATGCTGATCCCTAGTCAGTCCATCAGGAAAACATGATATTTTTCTTACAGTGATTATGGTGCTTATCACTGCTTACTTTTGCTTAATGGTCTTGATTACTGTCCTCTGCTTAATAAAAATTTTCTTTTTTTTCTTGCTTAAGCACATTAAGCACATTAAACCCATTAATCCACATTAAGCACAACTAAGCAGATTTTATCATGGCTAATAATGAAACCTAAGTAAACTTAAATCATGCTAAGTAAACAAATAGTTTAAGCAACCTAAGAGAATTTTAAGCACCTTTGAATTGTGTGCTAAGCAAACAGAAATGATTTATGTAATCTAACTGAAGTCTAAAAATTATGCTAAGTCGTGAAATTATGCCAAGTTGCGAAATTTTCGCTAAGTCATGCAGCAACCACGTGGTTTTGTTTACCACTGTTTGCACGATGTTGATTTTCGTGCCTCATCGTTTTCATCCTTCCCTCTGTCCCCATCCCCATGTCATTCCTGCGCCGCCTCTTGATTGCGTTGTCAAATTGCCCCACCCCAACACTAGCCCTGTTCCTCTCGCGTGGAAAAGTTCATCATTACTCGTTTCAATGTTGTGCCTCCTCCGCCTCCTCTCTGCCTCTGCCTCTGCCTCTGCCTCTGTCGCGTCGTTATGTTCTTTTTTTCCTGTGCCTGCGCCTCCCCCACCGCTTTCGCCTCCTCCAGGATCCACAGGCGGTCTGCGGTATCACGCTGCCCGCGCCGACGCCTTCTGCACCTCTCCCCAGTACGTTGTCACATTGCCCAGCCCCCGCCCAACCCCCGCCCAATGCTTCCTGATTAATCTTTTTTTGCCTCCTCTCAACCCGCGCACCTCCCGCACGCCTTGCACTTCTCACGCCCTCCTGGAAAGGGCTGCGGGGGTCCACGGCGCACGCTGCCTGCGCCGTGCCTTCTGTACCTCCTCCCCAGTACGTTGTACGCTTCCTGCTCCGCCCCAATGTGTCCTGACCTTTTTTTTTTGCCTCCTCTGCCTTCGCCCCCACCTCCTCCTGTGCTGCGGGCTCCCCTGCGCTTCCTGCGTCTCCCTTGTCTCCCGCACCACTTATCTCCCGCGCCGCGGCTTCTCCTGCGCTTCCCGCGCCCCACACCCCCTCCTGCCTTCTGCGCCTCCCGCGCCCCGCGGCGCCTTCTAGATATCCTCCCATGACCTGCTACTGACCATGGTCTCAGGCGAGATTGCGGGCACGATGGACAAACTCACTAAGCGCGCTTTACAAGCCCAGGTTGAGGCAGCTGTACGTTTCCCTCCAATTAGATGAGTTGAAAAGTATCTAAACCTGAAAAACTCTCCAGAATGTCAATCGGGAAAACAGTAACAAGGTCAAGCAGGAGGAAGGTGTCCTCTCCGTCGCCCGCATCAAGGCCCAATCCCGCGATGTACGTGTAACCCCACTCCGCTCCGCGGAAACTAACAAAACTGAAATCTCACTGACTGATGCTACTGCAGGCGGAAGCCGATTCGGAAGCATACTCCATCATCGCAGCTGCCAAAGCCGTCACCGAGCGCACACGTATCGAAGCCGAGGCAAAAGCACACGCGACGCGTCTTGCCACCGAGGCCGAGGCAGCAGCGGTCCGCATCATGGCCCGCGCCAATGCGGACGTCGAAGACGAGTATGCGCAGGAGATGGGTCGTTGGTGTCAGGAAATCTCGCGTGTTGCCGCGTTTGGCAACAAGACCGTCTTTGTCCCGACCGAGGCCATGGGCGTCGCTGGTCCCACCCTTGCTGGCTTGGTGGCCGGCATCGGCGCAGATTTGAGAAAGTGAAGAGGGTTTGTATTCCCGTGCCTCTGACACTGCCACCACCACCTCCTGTGGCCCTGCAGTCCCACCCCTGCCAGGGCTGTTGCACCAAAGCTGTAGTTTAGTCCTAGTATTAATGTTGTAGTTTTATCTTGAATATATAAATTTTGAGCCTTATATTTGATTTGAAAATTTGAAATTATGATGAAAAGTTAAAAATGTGAAAGATGCTTGATGTTACTTAGATCTTGCTTAATTAGCTTAATTAAGCAGAATGTGCTTAATTAAGCAAAATCTGCTTAATCAAGCGCAATTAAGCAGAAAAGTGCTTAATTAAGCAACGAGGTGGTATTACCTGTGCTTAATCCCATGTTTCTTAACTGGCTCTTAATGTGCTTAAAATTCAGATTAAGCACGTTAAGCAATGTTAATCACCACTTAAGCAAATTATAGGTTTTCCTGATGTCCATAACATCAATTGTGCCATACTGGTTAAAATAGTTGAGTATTCAGCATACAGACCACTTTGAAATCCCAGTATAAGTTGCAATAGCTTCTGGCTTCATGTCTAATGAGAGTCGAATAACAATGTACCAGACATCAGGGGAGATTGTGTTGCTGCGTGTCATGGGAGAGGAGAACAAAGGGGTTTGAGTGCCAATTGCCTCATGGGTCGAAAAATGATCACACAATGTAACAAGGCTCCATCGGTACCTTCAGTTACAGAAAAGGGATATTATCTTTACATGGTTATGACATATTAGGGGTGTCATTGTCAAATATGAAGGAGTAGAGGAGGTCTGTATTCTGACATCCACTCCAAAAATCAGAAAATTTCAACTCTCATTTCCCTTCCTCGGTCCATGGTAGATCTATTCTACTAATTCTTCCGATCAATTTGGCACCCCTCCGAGCTTCATATGTTGAGAATTCGGGGAGATATATGCATTTCAAAATTTATGATTTATTTTTTTATTTTTTAGGGTTGTGACAACTCATTTGCAAAATACAATAATGTTGTCGAAGAGGAGGCAGGCCTCATGTGGTAAGTTATTTTGGTAACCTGGTAAGCCAGGCCGGGCCTGTCCTGCCCATTGCCGTGCTACCTCACCCGTCTCAGCGCTGACAGGCCATTTCGACGATGCTTCTATTCGTTATTTCCTGTGTGCCACACTCGGAGTCTACAGACACATTTCCATGCTGTCCCTAACAGGAGATGATGTCAAGAATGATCTCCTATTAGTGTGTGATTCACCTCAACGCCATTTCTTCTTTCATCCTTTCTCTTCTAGATGCGGACAATGCTTGCTTTGGCGTGCTCTGGGTATACAGCACTCAAATGCACGCAGTCCGTAGCAATTGACTGGAATCTGGAGCAGGAATAGAGTACTGTATGTGCTCTTAAGTGTGGTGCGTTCCGCCTTTTCCTTCCATATTATTAGTATTGACTAGCTCCGCTGGGCCCACGTAGATGTACCAGTAATACTAGTATGTGAGAACGGCGTTGCGGGACATTTTAGACGAGAGAAGGATGCAGGAGCTCAGACCTGAAACAAATTTGCGATCCTTTTGCATTCTTTTGGACCTCCAGGTGTTCAACGATGATTTTGATTTCGAAAATTCACCATTACCTCGGCTGATGTCCTGCACACCATCCTCGGCTTCCAGTCACGCGTACTTTTGTCCAGGCTTCTTCCATGGGTGAATCCCGCTACCCATGTAACCGTAATCGCATTGACCTCCGAGTATCCCTTGTCCAGACACACATACTGAGTTCCTTCGATCCCGGGACAGGTGATCTCTCGTGTGCCGAGGACGTATGGGAAGAGGTGAGCAGATCAAACGAGTAGAGTACTGAAAGTGATATGATAAGGAAGCATTTTAGTCTTGTTATCGGTGATGTGCGCGTTTCAGACAGCATATAACTTATATTCGCGACACATGCTCCTTAAAAAGAACCTTGCATCGCAAGTGGTGCCTGGTATCTATGGGTGGGCAAATTAAAAGGATATTTTGTTTCTATGGTAGCACCGTGGATCATGAAACGATGTCGATAGCCAGGTATCGGAGAAAAATGTGTTAATGTAATGTCGGCAGGTACCAGTGACCCAACTTGACTTCAAGCTTCAAATTGATCTATCATACCCGGACCTCTGAGTGATTTGATATGTTCGAGCGTCTACTGTCAAGGTCACGTCGCCCTTTGATGCTGTGTCAATGAGGCGACACGAGGCGCCCCATGCGCCCATCTACCATACTCTGAACTCCTTCACCACTGGCAGTCTTGCTTTCCTATCATTCCTGAATACATCAACCCTCTTGCCTACACGAGTTTGATGGCATCTACTTCAACCTTACCTTCCAACTTACCCACTATCATCGACGCTGCCTTAGACGAGTACACCAAGCAGACAGGGATAAATCTCACCCAGCACCCATCCTCTCACAAAATTCATCAATCCGATTCCCCAGATGATATCCTAGCACTTTTCCAACAGCGAGAGAAGGACTTTAAGGAATATCGAGATGGAAATCGCAAGCTGATAAATTGCCTCAAACCAGTCGTACAGGTATTGCATGCATTTTCTGGTGTCCTTGGCTGAGCGATTGGCATTGTGAGCCCCACGAGCTTCATTTCCCCCGCGTTATTGATTATTCGTGACTTTTCCAGTCACATCCACCAGCAAGAGCAATCTTTGTTGGAATTGATGTTCTCCTCGTAGTACGCCCCCTCCATCACCGCTTCCAGTCTGATCCTTCTGACATCTTACTTTGTCAGGCTGCTAGTGGTGTTAGTTCGAGTTATGACGCACTCGAAGATCTATTTCAATGCATTCAGAATTTTCTTCAACGCCTACATGTTTATACCCAAATTCCTCCCACCCCCGCGATGACAAATATACTTGTGAAGATTATGGTTCAAGTACTCTTAGTGCTTGGCTTGGCAACAAAGCAAATCAAGCAGGGGCGTTTCAGTACGTACCCCCTTCCGCAATATACCTCACCTGTAGTTGAACGTGCAGCAGAGAAATTCGCGAAGAAGCTGCTAGGCGAGAGCGATATCGAAGCTGTGTTACAGAGGCTGGACCGTCTTACCCACGAGGAGGCTCGCATGACCGTTGCCCAGACCTTAGAGGTCGTCCATGGTCTTATGAGGAATCTGAAGGTGGTCATGGACGGTGCGTGATGCTTCTTGACTCGTTACAAGAATTGGACTGGACTATTTTCGTAGACTCGGATGCCAAGGTATCGATCAGGGATATACGGAAGTCTCTTGGTATGTTCTTTGTGTGCCCATGAATTCTTGTAGATTGGACTGAGGACCAATCTAGTTAGTATGCAAGACACGATAAATAAGATGGAATGTTTGTTACGGCTCGACTAGGGCCGGGTCCCAACAAGGGTTCTGGTTGTTCTGGTCTCTCCTAAGACCTGGGCTCAGGGACACTCCAAGTGTCGACGCGCTGAGTCCTGTGGTGTTGTAGCACAACCACCAAGCTTCGATGACCCTATTAGGGCGTATAGGAGGGTAAGAGAAGAGAGGGAAGAGGAGAGGAGAAGTTCTGTCTTTCTGGAGAGTGAAACAAGTCGATTTGAGTCAAAGCCGAAGCTGGGGTACAAGCTACTAGCTAAGGCCTACTTATACAATGTACGCTAATTGTTCTACCAAACTGGGGTGGACAATAAGCAAGGAGTCAAGACAATAGAACACGAGGACAATAGAGGCTCGGAACAATAACACTGGACTAACTGGGACAGACAATAGCACAATCAGAACAATAGAACAGTCAGCACAATAGAGACAATGTGGACGGGACGTCATCAGGATGAGTAAGCGGGTTAGGGAAGCATAGGGTCCAACGTGTCCTGCATTCCGTAACAATACCCCCTCTCTAGAAGGCAGTCCCACCTGCCACCTTAGTCAGTTTTACGTCGTGACTGGGACGGGCCGGCGACACAAGTGTCTAGCACTTCCATCTGCTTGCGCTTCTTCTTGATCTCGTCCGCAGTGCCATCCAAAAGACATCCCCCACCGTGCCATATGTGGTCTTCAGGGACGCGGCACACTCCGAGCCCTGGCATACAGGAGAAGTGAGGGAAGGGGCAGCCGTCGCTGTTGTGGGTCATCATTCTGTCGTGGAAGCGGCAATGTTTTAGTTCTCTACGCGGCGTAGAGTCATTTGGAAAATCGAATCTCTGAAGACCTCCGGAATCGAGTCCCAAGCGATCAAGTCCGTGTGAGTGAAGAGTAAGGCGCGCTCGTGGTTCCATATCCCGATCTCTCTGCTGAGGACCCCCGGGATTACCGTCCCTCTGGTCGAGCCAGTATTCGGTGGTTCCGTAGGTGGGGAATGCTTGAATGGCTTCGTCCTGCGTGCTAACTGGGGTCGTCTGGGTGCCGATGCTGCGGGTCTGAGGGGGCGGATCCGGGACCCAACCGTCTGTCTGCGCCGCCACGACAGCGGGGGTTGTGGGAGCACGAAGGAGGTTGATCTGTAACTTGCCTTCGTCGTCTTCTTCAAACCATTCTTCTTCAGGGGTCTCTGGTCTAGCGAAGTCACCCAGCCTTTGGGCAACCATGGTGCTACGGCCATCAGTGAAGATGCGGGTGCGTCTCTGAGCTCCGGGGTGGTCTCTTCTCCACTTGAAGTCGAAAAGGCAGTGAAGACACTGTCGGGTATCCTCGTAGTACTTATAGGGATTGTAAGGCCACTCGTAGTTGCTTTCGCGCCCCACTGGCCAGTCATACAGGATCCCCAAACACACGAGACAGACTTGACGATAGTCAACGATGAAGGAGCCGGGGGAAGTGCAATGTTCTCGTTTGGGATCAAAGAAGTCAGTGTCCGCACGGGAAGCTTGGAAGATTTGAGGAAGGGAAAGGTCGAGGTTCGCGGATTGGATTTCCTCCCAAGTGTAAGGGAGTGAGGTGACAGGGGAGTTAGTAATGGGAAGTGCAGATGGCCTCCCGACAGTAGTGTTTGTGTTCGCTATGATGGGCGTAGGTGATGTGGATCTGTCGTTTGAGGAAGAACTCGCGGAAATGGGGGACGAGGAAAGGGGGTTCGTTGGGCTCTTGAAAGAGGGAGCGAAGCTGCATTGTCCGTTACCCATCCTTCCACGTCTTATTATAACTTTCCTAGCTTTTGTTGGGTTCTGTTTGTGGAATTCTTCCACCAAATCGTCCGCGTGCACTTGATCAGCTGGTTCCCAGGTGTTATGAGCGTGGGGGTACCCTTCCCACTTTAGGAAATACTCAAGGCGCCCCTTGCCACGTCCTTTTCGTCTTGAGTCCAACACTTGTTCAACTTCATATTCTTCTTCCCCTTCTATTACGTCCGGCGCTGGTTCTGTGAAGGCTTGCCCATTTTCCTCCGTCTCCTTATATGGCGATAAGAGAGACGCATGGAAGACAGGGTGGACACGTTTCTGACGCCACTGGTCCGGAAGTTTCAGCTTGAATACTACCGGGTTGATCACCTGGACCACGGGGAAGGGCCGTATCTCTTTGGGGCTAGTTTGGCAAAGGGGTGTGAGGTTTTAAGGTTCTTCCCATCTAGCCAGACCTGGTCTCCTTCTTGAAAGGGGAATAAGCTCGCCTTCCCTTCTTCCTTACGTTCCGTTTCTGGAGGAGATCTTGCGCCCTTTGAATTGCCTGGCGCGCTTGGTTACGTTTCTCCATCAGATAATCTTTGCGCCTTTCCACTGCTGGCATCTTCCCTTCCTTGTCCGTTTGCCACACCGTGGGCGTGTGTCCCATGAGCAAGTCGAATGGGGTTTATTTTGTTGTTTCATTGATCCACGAGTTGTGCACGAACTGGGCCAGGGGCAACCAGCTGACCCAGTCGTTCTGTTGGAAATTCCCGTAGACGCGCAGGTATTGTTCTAGCCACTGGTTCGTTCGTTCTGATTGGCCATCCGTCTGGGGGTGGTATGCCGTGCTGATGTTCTGGTTAATCCCCAATTGTCTACACAGTTCCTTTGTCCATTTTGATGCGAAGCGAGGGTCGCGGTCCGAGATCACCCGCTTTGGAGGGCCGTAATGGGGGAACACCTCCCTGGCATAGCATCTGGCAATCCCTTCGCTGTCAATGGTTTTATTGCAGGGGATAAAGAACGCCGCCTTGCTACAATCGTGGTCGGTGATGGTCAGAATGCTATCGTAGCCTTGCGACTCTGGGAGGTCTGTGATCAGGTCTAGGGCAATCGTCGAATATGGGGCATAGCTTTGTTTCGGGGGAATGGGCACCAAGGGGACCTTAGGTCTGGTTGTGCCGCTCTTGGTGCTTTGGCAGGTTGCACACCCCTGCACGTATTTGGTGACGAATGTTCTCATTGTGGGCCACCAATAGTCCTTGGCTATTGTGGACCAAGTTCTCATGATCCCTGGATGCCCTGCCGTCTTGTGATCGTGGTACATTTGCAGGATGCTTCGGTGCACCGTGGGGTCTTCTGGAACCGCTAATCGGTCGTGGTGATACCACTTGGTTCCAAAACGTGTCTGGTGCTTTCGCACTCCTTCTGTTTTCGTCCATTCTTCCAACTGCTGCTGATGTTTCTCTTGAGCGTGCTCCACTTCTTGTTCTAATGACTGTTCTTCCGTGAAGAGGTGCACAAAGAGCTCTGGGGGTAAGACTAGCACATCCTTGTGGTCATTCTCCCCCTGGTCGCATCCTGGTCGTCGTGACAATGGGTCAGCCTTGTTAGTCTTCCCTGGTCGATGAACAATCTTCATGTTGTATTCTGCCATCTTAGGGATGTAGCGCGCCACCCGTCGACTGATCTTGTGCGCTTCCCGGTAGTATTGAAGGTTGGCGTGGTCGCTGACAACAGTGATGATGTGTGGGGAGCTCAATAGAAGGTGCCGCCAGTGCTCCAAACCTCAGATCATTGCCAATAGCTCCCGGTCGTGGATATCGTAGTTCCTCTCTGCTTGGTTGAACGTCCGCGAGTAATATCCCACAGGGCGCAACTTCTGATCTTTGTCAGGTTGGTGGAGAATTGCTCCACTAGCGTATTGTGAAGCGTCGACTTCTAAGACAAATGGTTCAGCCAAGTTAGGTCTCTGTAGGACCGGGTCGCTAGTGACTGCCTTGATTAGTCGATCCACTGCCTGTGTACATTCCTCTGTCCACTCAAACTTGGTTGTCTTCTTCAGTAAGTTAGTCAGAGGTCTAGCAACATTGGCAAATCCTGGGATGAACTGCCGTTGATAGCCCAAGACCCCGAGCGTACTGCGGACCTCCCGTACTGATTTCAGTTGTCGTGGCCAATCTGCTAGACCGTGCTTCTTGCTAGGGTCGATGCGAATGGTGCCCTGGTCGATGACGTACCCCAAAAACTCGATCTCTCTTCTGGCGAACTGACATTTTTCCGGCTTCAGAAAGAGTGACTCCTTCTCCAGAACTTCTAGGTATTCTTTGGTGATTTGATCGTGCAGTTCTGGGTCGTCTGGGGTCACGATGAGGAAGTCGTCCAGGTACCAGTGAACCCAACGGGGGTATTTCTTTTTCAGATTAGCGAAGATGCGGTCTGCCATTCGTTGGAAGGCGGCGGGTGCGTTACACAATCCAAAAGGCATGACTTTGGCTTCAAACAGCCCCTCGTCTGTTTTCACTGCCGTGATCCACTGGCTGTCCGGGTGAATCCGAATGTTGTAATATCCATCTCTAATGTCAAACTTGGACATTAGCTTGGCGTCCCCCATTTGGTCGAAGATGGTGTCGATGCGGGGAAGGGGATATACGTCCTTCACCGTCCATTCGTTTACTTTTCGGTAGTCATAGACGGGTCTCAACTTCCCATCTTGCTTCTTGATGTAGAAGAAAGGGCTGGACCACGCGGATCTCGACCTTGTGATGTATCCTTTGTCTTGCTGCTCTATGAGAAACGTCCTCATGGATTTGGTCTCTTCCGCCGTTAATTTGTATGTCTTGCAATTGATGGTCTTCGGGGCATCTGGCAGAAGCGTGATAACGAGGTCTTTGGGGCGTGAAGGGGGAAAGCGCTTTGCCTCTTCTTCTGAGAAGACCTTGGCGTACTTCTGGAACTGCTCTGGCACAATTACCTTGCTTTGCCCTTTTCCCTCTCGTTGCGCCCACTGTTGACTGAAACTCGTTTTACACATTTTCATTCTTTGAGCCACCCACTTCAGCTTCCAACTTCGCCCGGTGGTGGATAGCTTGATAGGTGGCCCTCGAATCTTCCCTTCCTTCCAATTGATCTGAGGGTCAAACTCCCGTAGCCAGGGATATCCCAGGATAATTCGATCTTCGCCTAAATTTGTGATATAGAAGATCTGGGCGGCTTCTTTGCGTCCTTTGAGAATGTTGAGGAGACAGTAACTGGTAATTTTACCATCTTGATTCTCCGTTCCGTCCACGTTGAACACCGTTCGTGGTTCCTGGAGGTCTATGGATCCCAGGCCTAGCTTTTCCACCATTCTTGGGTCGATGAAATTTTCTGTAGCACCACTGTCGAGTAATGCTTTTTCGGCAGCCGTCTTGGTCGCGCTCGTGAACGATAGGGGAATGTCCAGTGTATTGGTTCTCGAGATACGACATATTTGAGTAAGATGGGCTCGCACCCAGGCTGCACGGGTCGAGCCATTCAAAAATCCTCTTCTTCTACCAGCCCATCCAAGGCGCCGTTGAAGGCTCCCTTCCCAATCTTGGCTCTGATGCTCCTAAGCATCTGGATGGGATCCTCGTCGTCACCAACTTGCGTGGTTTCGTCATCCTCCTTCTTGCTGACTCTAGCCCTGGGCTGCTGTGGCGGTTTGGGATTGTTTTGTCCTTTCTTTTTAGGGCAATCCCTCGAGAGGTGTCCTTGTTCTTTGCAGAAGAAGCACCGTCCCTCCTTTCTCAGCCTTTGTTTTTCGTCCGCTTTAGCTGAGTCGGTTCTAGTGACATCGATGTCCATGGCCCAGGGATCTTTCTGAGGAGGGGTTTCTTTCTTTTTGGCCATAAGTTGGCTGGCCCACCAAGGAACGTCTTTTCTGAAGCTGATTTCATGCTTCAATTGTTGGTACGCGTCGTGGTGTTGCGTGGCCAGCTCCTGCCACATCAGCAAAATGTCCGAGCAGCTTAAAGTTACTTAAAGTCACTTAAAAAGTTTTACTTAAAATGTGCTTAAAATATGCTTAAAATGTACTTAAAATTGCTTAAAATTACTTTTTAAGTAGTTTTAAGTACATTAAGCGAAGCTTAAGACAATTAAGTCATTTAAGCACAATTAAGCAAGTTAAGCGATGCCCATTTTTTAAGCAAAGTGGTCACATGATTTTTAATCAACTGCTTAAGTGTCATGTCTGTGTACTTAATTGCACTTAAAATATCTTGTTGACTGCTTACTGCACTTACCAGTTGCTTGATTATCAGGTGTCGCTTAATTGTCACTTAAAACCACTTAAAACAATTGGTTCACTGGTTACTAGTTATTGTGTTTGCTTAATTGTTACTTAAACATGTACAGTCGCTTAAAGTCACTTAAATTCACTTAAAGTCGCTTAATTATCACATAATTAGCTAAGCACACTGAAAATTTTGTGAAGTCGCGAAGTTTTTGCCAAAGTCACGAAATTTTGGCTAAGTCGTTCCGGTGCACCTGCATCGGTTGTTTACTCTTGTTTGCTTGATGTTGATTTTCGTTTGCCTCATCATTTTCGTGCCTCTCGTTGTCTGCGCCTATCCTCCCTCTGTCCCCTCTGTCGCTGACTCCATGTCACGGCCTCTGCTGTCGCCACCACCGCTCGCCGTCTTGCCCCGTCACGTCTCAGTGTCCCTGCATTCTTGCCACCACTTCTTGTTTTTTGACTTCCCCCGCCCCAACGCGTCCCACTGTTGCCCACCTCCGCCCCCTCTCCTCCTCTGCCTCTGCCTCTGCTGCGTCCTACTGTCTTCCTCACTCTTTGGATCCTATGTGCTACGACCGTGCTACGCCAAATACCTTCCCAACGGCCTCCTGCGCCTGCGCCTGCGCCACCTCTACCGCTTTCGCCACGACCACATCGCGCGCCTCCTGGACCCACTGGCACTGCCAGGCGGTTCACGGCGTCATGCTGCCTGCGCCGACACCTTCTGCACCTCCCCGGTATGTTGTCACGCTGTCTGCCCCAACCCAAAGTGTTCTGACTTTCTCTTTTTTTCTTCTTCCGCCTCCGCTGCCTCCTCCTGCGTCGTCACCTGCACCACCTCCTCCTGGGCCTACTGGGCCACTTCCGTCTCCGCCACCTGCACCGCATTTGCCTCCATATCGCGCGCCTCCTGGACCCACTGGCACTGCCGGGCGGTCCACGGTGTCATGCTGCCTGCGCCGACGCCTTCTGCACCTCCCCGGTATGTTGTCACGCTGTCTGCCCCAACCCAACCGTTCTGACTTTTTTTTTTTTCGCCTCCGCCTCCGCCGCCTCCTCCTGCCCCGCCGCCTGCCCCACCTCCTGTGCCTCCTGGGCCACTTCCGTCTCCTCCGCCGCTGCCTCCGCACCTGCGCTTCCCGCGCCTCCCGCGTTTCCCGCGTTTATCGCGCCTCCCGTGCAGGCACCGCATATACTCACCTTCGCTATGCCACCCGGTGTCGCCGTCGTCGATGCGTTTAAAACTCCCTTTTTTTCTATCTTCTCTTTGTACGTCCCTAACTTTGACCCCTTTTTTCAGACCTTATCCGGCATGGCAAAAACCACGTTCATGTCCGTCAAGACGACCACCCCGCCTATCCATCTTCCGCTGCTCCCCCATCTGATGCTCAACCGGACCAACGGACTCAGCCGGAACGCCGCCAGCAGCAGGTACATGCTCAGCCACAATCACAGCCAAAGCGCCAACAGCAACAGCAACCCATCAAGGCGCAGCCCCGCGTTTGGAGCGCCTCCCGCATTTGGAGCGCCCCCCACGCCTCCCGTGCCTCCCGCATCTATCGTGCCTCCCGCGCCTCCCGTACCTCCCGCGCCTCCCGCGTTTGGAGCACCTCCTGTGTTTAGAGTGCCTCCCATGCCTCCACCACTGGATTGTATTTAGTCCTAGTTACTAATGTTGTAGTGTAATCTCAAATAAATTTTGCTTAAAATGTTCTTAAAAGTGCTGAAAACTAAACATGCTTGAAATTCACTCAAATGTCAAAATTGACCTGATTTTAAGTAAATAAAAAAACAGAAAATAAGCGAAATTAAGCGAAAATAAGCGAAAATAAGTGAAAATAAGCAAATTCCTGGAGGCCGACTTGTCTTAAAATGACTTAAAGTGCTTAAAGTGCTTAAAGTACTTAGGAGTACTTAAAAAAACTTTTTAAGTAACTTTAAGTAGAAATAAGCTGCTTGGACATTTTGCTGATGCAGCCTCTCAGGGTGTTTGGGTTGGCCCCTACTTGTTTGAGCATGCTGGTAAGGAGTCCTAAGTCTAGCCCCCTCTTGTACATTCTGATGGTGCCATTGCTGTCGGCATCCCATCCTGCTTTCTTTCTGAGACGATTGAATTCGGCCGTATACTGGGCCAGGTTTCCTTTCCTCATTTCTAAGTGCTCCAGCTTCGTGATTGCGTCGTCCTCTTCGTTAGTGTCTTTGAAGGCATCGTCCAGGGCATCTTCGAAATTGATCCAGAGGATTTCTGCATTCTCCCCATGTTGGACCACTTCTTGTTCGATTGTGTCCAGGTAGTCTTATACCCATGCTGACACCAAAGGTCCTTTGACCATCCCTAGCATTGTCATGACGCGATTGTAGGGGACGAGCATGTCGTCGTGGTTTCGATTGATGGCTTTGTACATCCTCCATTCGGTTTTGAAGACGTCGTACAGACTCTTGTCCCCTTTAAATGGCGTAGGTGGGATCCCTTTTAGGCCATTTCTTGGAGGGGCGACTGGTTGGGCCCCGACTGCTGCTGCTGCCGCGCCACCACCGCCGCCCCCACCACCACCGCCACCACCGCCACCACCACCACCTCCTCCACCACTCTGGCTTGGTCCTGCCATTGCCGTAGTTTGGGTTGGCTGCGTCAGAGTTGCGGAACGAGTAAACATGGGGGTTGGCGAAGTGATGCTAAGGGCACTCATGGCATGGTCTATGGGGGTGACTGGCGTGATCATTCTTGGTTCTTCATTTTCTTGCGTAGGCGGGGGTTCTCTGTTCTGGCTGTCATCGGAGGAGGAGTTTGCTCCCACCGAATCCTGTTGGGGGGATGTTGCTTCATCTCCGTCTTCGCTCTCGTCTTCGCTGGCTTCTGATGGTTGCAAAGAAGGGGGAAGAGCTAATTCATTGAGGATATAGTCATATTTGGTGAATTTCATGGTGGGATCAGTCCAGTATTCGCTATTTGACCAATAGATGTTGTACCACCGGTTGTTGATGAATTCGCAGGGGGATCTGTACTTGGTTCTTGATCCTTCCTCTACATGATAGGAGTGATAGGTTGTCGGTTTCTGGTATAATTGGTGTGTTTGTCTCCTTTCTTCCAAAAATCTGATGCTTCCTTTCTGTTCGATAGTTAGGTCGTCGTCCTCTCTGGGAATGACCCTTGTTCCTAGGTCGTCTTCGTTTGTATCCCAGACAACGATTAAAGACCCGTCGTTATTCCTGTCCAGCCTTGCGTATGGAAGGCAATGTGATCCCCCGGTAGGTAGAGGATCAACGTGTTTCCTTGTTCAGATTGGAACAACTCTGTTCCTGCACCCAAGATTGTTTCTAGGTGTCCAATGGTGCGTACACAAGAAATGCTGACTTCTTTCCAGCACCTTTGCTCCAATCTTCGTTTGGCATTATACTGTTTCTGTATCGCCTCGTTCTTGTTCAAGTGTGCGTCGATCAACAATTCTTTGATCCGCAAATAGGTTGGTTGTTGTAGATAGTCCCAAGTGGACATCTACTAAGGAAGAGCTTCGGCTTTTGTTACAGCTCGACTAGGGCCGGGTCCCAACAAGGGTTCTGGTTGTTCTGGTCTCTCCTAAGACCTGGGCTCAGGGACACTCCAAGTGTCGACGCGCTGAGTCCTGTGGTGTTGTAGCACAACCACCAAGCTTCGATGACCCTATTAGGGCGTATAGGAGGGTAAGAGAAGAGAGGGAAGAGGAGAGGAGAAGTTCTGTCTTTCTGGAGAGTGAAACAAGTCGATTTGAGTCAAAGCCGAAGCTGGGGTACAAGCTACCAGCTGAGGCCTACTTATACAATGTACGCTAATTGTTCTACCAAACTGGGGTGGACAATAAGCAAGGAGTCAAGACAATAGAACACGAGGACAATAGAGGCTCGGAACAATAACACTGGACTAACTGGGACAGACAATAGCACAATCAGAACAATAGAACAGTCAGCACAATAGAGACAATGTGGACGGGACGTCATCAGGATGAGTAAGCGGGTTAGGGAAGCATAGGGTCCAACGTGTCCTGCATTCCGTAACAACGTTCGTCATCACCCGGATCTACTATTTTGGTCTTCAAGGTTGACACTAAATTGAAGGTGACCAATTACAAAAGGATGTGAGAAACTGGCTCTCTCCCCCAAATCCTTCGACAAACCACAACATTGCACGTCGAGCTCACCAGAGAGGGACGGCAACTTGGTTCTTGGAGGGGAGTATTATTTCTAAGTGGAAAGAAAGGGGATCCTTGCTATGGATACATGGAAAACGTATGGTTTCCTCAACACTGCGCGTTCAGAGTACTAACCAAGTCTTGGTCTATCAGCTGGGTCCGGTAAAAGTATACTCTTGTACGTGTTGATGAATTGTGTTTCACATTGATCTGCAGCCATTGAGTTGCCGACCAGGTCTGCGATTATAGAAGACGTCGCAGGTTCTGGGTTGGCATCCATGGCATATTATTATTTCGATTTCAGAGACGCCAAGAAGCAGAATCGCCATGGCCTACTTTCCTCTCTCCTCACCCAGCTCTCCGTCCAGTCCAATCTTTATCATGACGTCCTCTCCCGGCTGTATGCGGCACGAGACAGTGGCATCCAAGATCCCGCCGATGATACACTTACGCAGAGTTTAAAGGAAATGCTGAAACTCCCTGGACAGGGACCAGTATACATCATCATAGACGCTTTGGACGAATGTCCAATTGTCTCAGGCACCCCATCGTCACGCGAAGAAGTGCTCGAACTTGTGAAGGAGCTCGTCAATCTGAAACTTCCGAATGTTCACATTTGTGTTACTAGTCGCCCCGAATACGATATCCGACATCAGGAAAACGTCATATTTGCTTAATGTGCTTAAAGTGTGATTAGTGTGCTTAATTTTGCCATTAAGCAGGTTAAGCAAGCATTAAGAAGAATTAAGCACAAGTTAAGCAACCCTTGATTAAGCACAGTAAGCGCACCCCTGTGCTGAATTAAGCACATTTGCTGAATTAAGTGCATTCTGCTTAATTAAGCTAATTAAGCAAAGTCTAAGTAACATTAAGCATCTTTCACATTTTTAACTAATTTGAAATTTTCATCACAATTTGAAATTTTCAATCACACAATTTTGTAGGCATCAAAATTATATATTGGAGATAAAACTACAACATGAATATCTAAGACTAGTAATCTACAGGCCTTGGTGCAACAGCCCTGGGTGGGACTGCAGGGCCACGAGAAAGCGGTGGCAGAGGCAGTGGCGGCGGCGCGACGGGCGCGGGAGAAGCCGCGGGAGGCACGGGAATCGCGGCAGGTGCGGGGACGGCAGAGGAGACGGAAGTGCCCAGGGGGCGCGGGGTGCAGGAGGCGCAGACGAGGGAGATGGTGGTGCGGGAGACAGCAGCGGAGGCGACGGAAGTGACGCAGGGGGCGCAGGGGAGGTGGAGGAAGTGGCAGCGGCGGCGCAGGAGGTAGTGGGGGCGGAGGCGAAAACAAAAAGAAAAAGGAAGCGTTAGCACGCGCTGGAACGGGGCAGGGATCGTGACAACGTACCGGGGAGGGGGTGCAGAACGCGTCGGCGTAGACAGCGTGGATCACCCTGCAGTGGTAAGGGGAGATACGAACCACTCACCTTTGGGGCAGATTGCAGAACAGCCCTTCTTGACGCAGCTAGGGAATAGGAGCGGGGAACGTTGGGGTGGTCCAGGAAGAAGCGCGGAAGCGGAGGAGGCGCAGACGCAGACGCACAAGAAGACGAGGCGGAGGTAGGCGCAGACGCAGACGCAGAGGAAAAAAAAAAAAAGGTTTGAGAAGTCGAAAAAAAGGAGAACGCAATGCATGTAGACAAACGCAATCGCGGTGGCGAGGAGAAGCTGGTAATGGTGAGACGTGTGGCGACGCCAGACGGCGAGCCGGCCATGGTGGCGACAGCGGAGGGCCCAACACGGAGACGATGGCGACAGAGGACACAAAGGGGAGGCACGAAAACGATGGACGAAAATCAACATCGTGCAAATAAGAACAAGCAAAAGACGCACGTGGTCGGTGCACGGGAACGACTTAGTGAAATTTTCATGACTTTGCATATTTTTTGAACTTTAATTAAATTACATAAATTACTTCCATTTGCTTAGCATGATTAAAAGCCTCTTAAAATTCTCTTAGTTTGCTTAAACTACTTGTTTGCTTAGCATGATTAAAGTTTGCTTAATTTTCATTATTGGTCATAACAAAATTTGCTTAGTTGTACTGAGTGTGGATTAATGTGATTAATGTGCTTAATGTGCTTAAGTAGAAAAAAAGAAATTTTTTATTAAGCAGAAGACAGTAATTAAGACCATTAAGCAAAGTAAGCACCATTAATTAGTGTAAGCAAATATGACGTTTTCCTGATGGAGCCGTCCTCAAGCCCTTGACAACACATCGCGTGTCTCTTCACGATGAAAGTGGACAGAAACGAGACATCATTGATTACATAACGAAAGTTGTTAATTCGGACCCAAACATGCGGAGCTGGGGAGAGCAGGATAAGCAACTGGTCATCGAATTCCTTTCAGAAAAGGCAGACGGGATGTAAGTCACCACATTCTTCCTGCGTAACTTGCGGTTACTTATTGGATCATGCAGGTTTCGATGGGTGTATTGCCAATTGGATTCCTTGCGTCGCAATCTACCTCCGAGTATCCAAAGTGCCCTCCACCGGTTGCCCAAGACTCTGGACGAGACATACAAACACGCATTACTTTCCATTGAGGAGGAGAAACGTGAATATGCTCAACGTCTCTTCAAGTGCCTCACCGTATCAATCCGCCCCTTGCACGTCGCCGAACTCGCCGACGTTCTTGCCATACGATTCGAGCCTGGTTCGCTTCCGGAGTATGACGTAGGATGGCGCCTATGCGATACAGAGAAGGCCGTTCTCTCTGTTGGCTCGAGCTTGATATCGGTGGTCAATGTCGATGGCTCTAAAGTCGTACAGTTCTCCCACTTCTCAGTTAAAGAGTTCTTGACCTCTGTTGACCTCGGGGACGACCTTTCCGATTATCACATCCTTCCCGGTCCTGCACATACCATTCTCGCAAAGGCATGCCTGAGCATCCTGCTCAAGCTTGACGACCGCATTGACAAAGCGACGATCGATAATTTGCCATTGGCAGACTATGCTGCTCGGCATTGGGTCGAACATGCACAGTTTGATGATGTGTCATCATCGATACAAGATGAAATGCAGCACTTGTTTGACCCCGAGAAATCCCATTTTTCGGCATGGGTGTGGGCTTTCAATATAGACCGTCCTTGGGTACAACACATGTCGACGATTCATCCGACTCCTCCAGAAGCGACACCCCTATACTACGCAATATTATGTGGATTCCATGACATTGCGCAGCACCTTCTCGTTGCTCATCAGTTAGATGTAAATGGGAGGGGTGGTTGTCGGATGACTCCACTGCAAGCCGCGCTAATGACAAGAAATATGAAGGTCGCAGGGTTGCTGCTACAGCATGGTGCTGAAGTAGATGTCCGCGATAAAAATGGCCTTACTCCTTTGCACTGGGCATCAGAAGGGGGGAACATTGATATCGCACGGTTCCTTCTGGAGAATAATGCTGATGTCAACGCACGGGATATGAAAGACAGAACTTCACTTCACTTCGCGTCGGTGGAGGGACAACTAGAAATTGTTAGTCTGCTGCTCCAGCACGGCGCAATTGTGGACTGTTGTGATGGAAAGGGCATGACCCCTCTGCACTGGGCGGCGGTTTCGGGACATCTGGACATTTCTCTGTTATTGCTAGACCGGGACGTGGATGTGGACGTACAGGACGGCAAGGGTCGGACCCCGCTACACTTGGTTTCATCTAATGGGCACATTGAGGTCGCCAAGTTATTCATCCAGCGTGGTGCAGCTGTTGATAGCCGGGATGACGAGGGGCAAACTCCCTTGGACCACGCCTCATTGAAAGGCCACCTCGATATCGTACGGCTCTTGGTCGAGAAGGGCGCGAACGTATCTTCCAGATGCAACAAGGGCTCGACTCCGTTTCACTCAGCATCACGAGGCGGGCACCTTCATGTTGTCGAGTTCCTACTTCGTTGTGATGTCAATCACGATGTCGGCGTTCAGAATGCGAACGGACAGACCGCATTGATGCTAGCATCCCAAGGAAGGAAACTTGACGTTGTGCGCTTCTTAATCGATCAAGGAGCAGACTTGAATTCCCGGTGCAAGAATTCATGCGTCGTGTTACACTGGACAGTTCAACAGGGTCATCTTGACGTCGTAAAGCTGCTTCTAGACCGCGGTGCAGACGTGAATGTACAGGGGGACCACCTTTGTACTCCGCTGCATCTGGCTTCGCAGAATGGGCATATCCAAGTGGCACGATTGCTAGTGGAACGTGGGGCAATTGTCGATTCTTGTACTGATAAACAGCATACACCGCTTCACGTGGCAGCTGGAAGTGGGCAAGTCGAAGTCGTACACTTCCTACTCGAGTCAGGAGCGAATGTACATGCGATGGATGAGGCCGGCTGGACTCCGTTACACACGGCATCATGGTATGGCCATCTCAAGGTCATCAGGTTGTTGCTCAGTCGAGGTGCGGATCTCGACTCACGGAATCGCGCCAATAAGACCGCCGCAGATTTGGCATCGAAGAATTATAAGGCCAAGGTTGCAGACTTCCTGGTCAAGTGCAAAGGAGACGAGAATGTTCGGAATGGGATATGCTCAACTGGATTGGATATAATGCTGCACGACACTAATGAAGAGGACATTACGGAACCAACTTCACTACATGCTGCGGCCAAAGAGGGCAAACTTGGTGTTCTGCAGTCGCTTCTTGTACGAGGGGCAGATGTCAATGCACGAAATGCAGAACATAACACTCTACTACAACTGGCATCAGAAAAGGGGCACTTCGATATGGTGCACTTATTGATTGAGCGCGGCGCGGAGGTGGATTCACGGAGCAGTGATGGGCGGACCCCGTTACACGAGGCATCGGAAAATGGGCACACTGATGTGGCGCGGTTGTTGATTGACCACGGTGCGGATGTGAACGCCAGGGACGAAGATGATTGTACTCCCATTCATGTCTCAGCAGCCATGGGACAATTCTACGTTGTAGAATTGCTGCTTGCACGAGGCGCGAACCCGCATTATCTCACCGATGACGGTCGATCCGCATTCGAATTGGCGAGAGAAAGAGGATTCCGTGAAGTTGTACACCTACTCAGAGAGCAAGATGCATAGTAAGCATAGCACTTACTAGTAAGGTGCGATGAATCATTATATGGGCGCTAATTTGATAGCTAACTTGAATCGCTTGGTCCACAGCGGCACGCTGGCATCCACCGTTATGCCTCAGTGGCTCTGTGTTTTCGGGTGTCCCCATCCACCTTCCAGACTTGCGCTTCAAATTGTGCGCCGCTCAAGGTTCACGATTACTATAAGTAGTTGTACTTTGTGGTTTTACTATCGCTCTCACGCTTCTCCTTTACTCATTCGTTGTTCATGCATATATATACTCCTAGTCCGCTGTCATATAACTGTCTTGGGTTCTCTCGTCTTAGTTTCTGTATGACCCTTCGTTTGTATCTTGGAAAGCCTCTGAACGATTCGAAGCCTTGCGTTGCTAAATTCTAATTTTTAACTTGATTTAGTTTGTTAGTCTGAATTCCTTTTTGAAATTAGTGAGGACGCATTATTATAATCGCTACCAGGCCCTCCAGTCGCGCGCGCCCACGTGCGGGGGTTTCTGTATGGCCCGGGGTTGAGCGCATTGTCGGGAATCGAAAGTGGTGCGTAGTAGCCCCGCGGCGAGGATGACGTGTGCGGAAGAACTGTGATGGTGAGAGATGGGAGATAATACTGTAGACGATAGCGTTTTCCAGTGGATGAAAACGAAAGATTCTTGGGCGCAGCGGTACGAAAGGAAGTTCAGAGGGGGGCGTCTCCGTCGCGACGAGGAAGCATTGCGAAGACGTCAATGTGTTTGGTGATTTACCGCATAAGTACAAAAAACTTATCGTTGGGCGGCGTGAGCTGAATACAGTAGAGAGATAACCCGGGGGGGGGGTGGTTCGACCCTTTCTCGTCGGTGCCGCCGGTACTACCAAAAGGGTTTTTTTTTTTTTTGCTTCTATTGCGTTTCGCGAGACGCCAGCGCACATCGTCGGCGTCGGGCGAGCTAGTCATACCAAAGTAGCACCAAAAAAATCGTCATGACCTTTTTCAGGAACAGGAGTTCTAGACGGGTTCTTTTTCAAGGGTTTCTTCCCCCCCCCGCGGAATAGGTTTCGTATACAGACATATCATAAGTAGGATGGAAAGTTTAATAAAGGACCATGCCAGTAGGCGGAGTTCTCGCCGGAGTACCATGACAGACGTTTTTTTGGAGGAGCAAGGCGCCGTGAAGGCCACGCCGCGCCGCGCGACGTTATTAATTAAAGGGAGTACTGTAGTACTGTATGGTGGGTTTTGTCCGCCCCAGTCGTTGTCGTAGGGATGGGTGTGTCAAGGTTAAATAAAAAAGAGAGGTATGGCCTCTTCGCTCACTTGGTACTATCCATCTTTTTTCTCACACAACTCATGGTGAAACAGGTCATCCGCGGGAACGCCGGGGTGACCTTTTTTTTTGCTTAAAAGGGATATGCCTCTCCTTTGCTCGCTTCCCATCTGGGCACGATGAGTTACTTTTAGAGTTGTGGGGAAAGCTTGGGTGTTTGCCATATGACCTAAAATAGGATTACATATACGGGGAAACCCTTTTTTTTTTAAGGCTACATTTATATTCCGCAATCCATGTGGCTATGACAAAGACGTAGTGGGATAGTAAAGGCGGCTGGGGAAGTAAGGAGCGTAGCGACATACTCGACGTTTTCGTGGTTGGGTGGGCGGGTGGGGGAAGTCTATAGTAGGGTTCACAAGTACACTAATTACCATTTTCTGGCGCCTGCTCCGGCAGGGGGATCTGTCCCGGGTCCCAGACTTGCCTCGGGAGCATGCAGGCGCGGATCGATTGGATGAACAGGCTCACAGCCTTTCCTCCTTGGGCCGTGCTCAGTAGGATGGGGAGTGAGAGGTCACGATCCACCGGCTGGAGGATGACGCGACGGGCGTCATCGTAGGGTGGGCAGGCCGTGATGACGTGTTCGGCGGTTTGCATGGGTGCCCTGCAGGAGCAGCTCGTGGGGAGGTCTGGGTGGAATTTGGCCGTGTACGACCCGATGAAGGCATGGCCCGCAATGATCCTGACGAGGGTGGAGAAGACCGCCCTCTCGTGTCCCTTTGACCCTTGGATTACTGGCGGGATTTTGCCGTTCGGAGGGCAATGTAAGTTTGAGAGTGGTGATTGTTGTTCAACCAGTGGTTGGCCCATGTGTCGATTGCTGAGGCTTTGGCTTCGCGACGTTGACAGCTGATGGTGAGCGGTTCACGGTAGTTGGGCGGGAGCGGGCCCGGGGTGATCGTGTTTGTAAGGTGCTTGGCACGAACGAAGCTGTGTAGCGAGCGGTCTTGTGGTGCCCAGACTACCTGGACTTTGAGGTTCCTCTTTAAGGAAAGGAGAATGTCAGCCTTCTGTCTGAACGAGAGAGAGAAGGCTTGGCCGGGGTGAGGGCCAGGCTTGGTTATGTTGGAGATGGCAGTGGAGACTGTGGAGTCAGGGGAGATGAGGACGAGGTGGGCAGTAGGGAGGATAGTAAGGATAAGTGAGATACCGGTGTCAAGGGCTGCGAGCTCGGTGTTGAGCACCGCAACCATAAGCCCTAGGGGGCGCTCGGAGTGGCGGATTTCTCCGCCGTTGCCATAGGCCACGGCGGCCGCGATACCGATAGGGGTGTTGCCTTCTCTGTCAGCGTTAGTGAGGGCACCCCGGCAGAAGATCGCCACTGGGGGCCATTTCGGCTTTGAAGGAGGTAACCCAACGTTTTCGGTCTTCTCCGCAGCGGACTTGGGGGGCCTGGCTGAGTCGGTCATCCCATCCGCGCAGGTTCCACGGCGTGAGGGCATGCGGGCGAAGGCGGGGGCTGTGTGTCAGGACGAGATCGGCTAGTTCTGTTAGGCGAGAGCGGGCAGGGCGGTTATGGGCGGGGAGGAATGGGAGTGGGAGGTCTACTTCTGTGGTGCTGCTCCAGTCACTGCCTAGGCGTTTGAGCAGTTGGCTGCCGCATGGGAGGCGGTATAATCTGAGGGCAGAGTTCTTTATCAGCAGTTTGATACAGATGTCAACGGGATAGATGGCCATGAGTTGGTGTAATGGCTCACGTACCAGATATGATGCGAATGGCCTCATTTTGAGCTGTTTGACGTTGTTTGACAAGGCCTAGTTGGCCCTTGTACCAGAGCCGCACACCGTAAGTCAGTACCGGGAGGCATATGGCCAGGCGCCACCTGGCAAAGTCGAGAACTCTGACTGAGTTTCTAAGGAGTTGGAGTGACTTGAGAGTGGACTTGACACGGTTGACAACAATGGAAATGTGTTGCTTCCACTGGAGTTTGAAATCGATGTGGAAGCCTACTAGATAGCGGACGCAGTTAGTGACATGAATTCTATAATAGGAGAGTCGGGCGTACAGCCAGTGAGCGGGGACGGGCGAAATGAATGAGCTCGGTTTTTCGGGCTCGATACCAAGTCCCGATCGCATGAGCCATTCTTCGCACTCGGTTGTAGGGCCTGTAGGGCCGAGCGGAGGCGGTGGCTGACGGAGTCGTATGATGCGCCACACGCAAAGATAAGGCCATCGTCCACATACATGGAGAGGCTCGAGTTGTTCCACTGGTGCATTTTGAGAAGGAGGGGGTAAGTGTAGATGATGGAGAGGACTGGAGAGATAGGGGAGCCTTGCGGGGCGCCAACAATGATGGAGATGAGGTCGGAGACGAAGCCGTTGAAGCGGAGTTTGACAGAGCGAACGACTTGAGCCATGAGGTCAGTTCGAGGGAGAAGCCTGGTGACTGGAAGACATGGATAAGTCGGTTGTGGTTAATGTTGTCAAAGAGGAGGGCTACACAGACTAGCCTGAGGTTGTTGCCCCGCTGGGAACGCCTCACGTGGTAAGTTATTTTGGTAACCCCTTGGTAAGCCGGGTCGGGCCTGTCCCTGCCCATTTGCCGTGCTATCTCACCCATCCCAGTGCTGATAGGCCATTTCGATGATGCTTCCATTCGTTATCTCCTCTGTGTGCCAGACTCGGAGTCTACGCTAGGCTATAGACATATGTCCCCAACAGGAGATGATGTCAAGAACGATATCCTGGGTGCGATGTCCTACTAGTGTGTGGTTCACCTCAACGCCATTTCTTCTTTCATGCTTTCTCTTCTAGATGCGGACAATGCTCGCTTTGGCGTGCTCTGGGTACAGGAGTAGAGGTACTGTATGTGCTCTTAAGTGTGGTGCGTTCCGCTTTTTCCTTCCATGTTATTAGTATTGACTAGTTGCGCTGGGCCCACGTAGGTGTATTAGTGATACTAGGATGTGAGAATCGCGTTGCGGGACATTTTAGACAATAGAAGGATGCAGGAGCTCAGACCTGAAACGAAATTGCGATCCTTTCTCATTCTTTCGGACCTCCGGGTGTTCAACGATGGTTTTGATTTCGAAAATTCACCATTACCTCGGCTGATGTCCTGCACACCATCCTCGACTTCCAGTCACGCGTACTTTTGTCCATGCTTCTTCCATGGGTGAATCCCGCTACCCATGTAACCGTAATAGCATTGACCTCCGAGTATCTCTTGTCCAGACACACGTACGCAGTTCCTTCGATCCCGGGACAGGTCATCTCTCATGTGCCGAGGACGTACGGGAAGAGGTGAGCAGACCAAATGAGTAGAGTACTGAAAGTGATGTGATAAGGAAGGATTTTAGTCCTGTTATCGGTGATGTGCGCGTTTCAGAGAGCATATATATTCGCGACACATGCTCCTTAAAAAGAGCCTTGCATCGCAAGTGGTGCCTGGTATCTATGGGTGGGCAAATTAAAAGGATATTTTGTTTCTATGGTAGCACTGTGGATCATGGAGCAGGGTGACCCCAGCTAGAAACGATGTCGATAGCCAGTTATCGGAGAAAAATGTGTTAATGTAACGTCGGGCAGAGGCTACCAGTGACTCAGCTCGACTTCAAGCTTCAAATTGATCTATCATACCCGGACCTCTGAGTGATTTGATATGTTCGAGCGTCTATTGTCAAGGTCACATCGCCCTTTGACGCTGTGTCAATGAGGCGACACGAGGCGGCCCATGCGCCCATCTACCATAATTTGAACTCCTTCACCACTGGCAGTCTTGCTTTCCTATCATTCCTGAATACATCAACCCTCTTGCCTACACGATTTTGATGGCATCTACTTCAACCTTACCTTCCAACTTACCCACTATCATCGACGCTGCCTTAGACGAGTACACTAAGCAGACAGGGATAAATCTCACCGAGCACCCATCCTCTCACAAAATCCATCAATCCGATTCCCCAGATGATATCCTAGCACTTTTCCAAGAGCGGGAGAAGGACTTTAAGGAATATCGAGATGGAAATCGCAAGCTGATAAATTGCCTCAAACCAGTCGTGCAGGTCTTGGATGCGTTTTCTGGTGTCCTTGGCGGGGCGATTGGCATTGTGAGCCTCATGGACTTCATTTCCCCCACGTTATTGTTTATTCATGACTTTTCCAGTCACATCCACCAGCAAGAGCAATCTTTGTTGGAATTGATGTTCTCCTCGTAGTACGCCCCCTCCATCACCGCTTCCGGTCTGATCTTTCTGACATCTCACTTTGTCAGACTGCTATTGGTGTTAGTTCGAGCTATGACGCACTAGAAGATCTATTTCAATGCGTTCAGAATTTTCTTCAACGCCTACATGTTTATACCCAGATCCCTCCCACCCCCGCGATGACAAATATACTCGTGAAGATTATGGTTCAAGTACTCTCAGTTCTTGGCTTGGCAACAAAGCAAATCAAGCAGGGACGTTTCAGTGCGTAGCCCCTTCCTCAATATACCTCACCTGTAGTTGAACATGCAACAGAGAAATTCGCGAAGAAGTTACTGGGAGAGACCGAGATTGAAGCTGTGTTACACAGGCTGGACCGTCTTACCGACGAGGAGGCTCGGATGACCATTGCCCAGACGTTAGAGATCGTCCATGGTCTTATGGGGAATCTGAAGGTGGTCATGGACGGTGCGTGATCCTTCTTGACTCGTTACAAGAATTGAACAGGACTATTTTCGTAGATGGCAAGGCATCGATGAGCGATATACAGAATGCTCTTGGTATGTTCTTTGTGTGCCCGGATCTACTATCTTGGTCTTCGAGGTTGACACTAAATTGAAGGTGACAAATTACAAAAGGATGTGAGGAACTGGCTCTCTCCCCCAAACCATTCGACAAACCACGACATCGCACGTCGAGCTCACCAGAGAGGGACGGCGACTTGGTTCTTGAAGGGGAGTATTATTTCGGAGTGGAAAGAAAGGGGATCCTTGCTATGGATACATGGAAAACGTATAGTTTCCTCAACACTGCGCGTTCAGAGTTCTAACCACATTTTGGTCTATCAGCTGGGTCCGGTAAAAGTATACTCTTGTACGTCTTGATGAATTGTGTTTCACATTGATCTGCAGCCACTGAGTTGCCGACCAGATCCGAAATTATCGAAGACGTCGCAGGCTTGCGCGCAGCTGGGATGGCATCCATGGCATATTATTATTTCGATTTCAGAGATGCCAAGAAGCAGAATCGCCAGGGCCTACTTTCCTCTCTCCTCACCCAGCTCTCCGTCCAGTCAAATCTATTTTATGACGTAGTCTCCCGGCTGTATGCGGCACACGACAGTGGCATTCAAGATCCTACCGATCATACACTCATGCAGAGTTTAAAGGAAATGCTGGAACTCTCCAGACATGGACCGATATACATCATAATAGACGCTTTGGACGAATGTCCGGATGTCTCTGGTGCACCAACGTCACGCGAAGAAGTGCTCGAACTTGTGGAGGAGCTCGTCAATCTGAAACTTCCGAATGTTCGCATTTGTGTTACTAGTCGGCCCGAAATCGGCATCCGAGCCGTCCTCGAGCCCTTGACAACACTTCGAGTGTCTCTTCACGAGGAAAGTGGACAGAAACAAGACATCATGGATTACGTAACGAACTTCGTAAAGTCGGACCGAAAGATGCGGAGCTGGAGAGAGCAGGATAAGCAACTGGTCATCGATTTCCTTTCAGAAAAGGCAGACGGGATGTAAGTCACCACATTCTTCGTGCGCCACTTGCGGTTACTTATTGGATCATGCAGGTTTCGATGGGTGTATTGCCAATTGGAATCCTTGCGTCGCAATCTACCTCCGAGTATCCAAAGTGCCCTCCACGGTTGCCCAAGACTTTGGACGAAACATACAAACACGCATTACTTTCCATTGAGGAGGAGAAACGTGAATATGCTCAACGTCTCTTCAAGTGCCTCACTGTATCAATCCGCCCCTTGCATGTCGCCGAACTCGCCGACGTTCTTGCCATACGGTTCGAGCCTGGTTCGCTTCCGGAGTATGACGTAGGATGGCGCCTAAGCGATGCAGAGGAAGCCGTTCTCTCTGTTGGCTCGAGCTTGATATCGGTGGTCAATGTCGATGGCTCCAAAGTCGTACAGTTCTCCCACTTCTCGGTTCAGGAGTACTTGACCTCCGATCACCTTGGGGACGGCCTTTCCGGTTATCGCATTCTTCCCGGTCCTGCACATACCATTCTCGCAAAGGCATGCCTCAGCATCCTGCTCAAGCTCGACGACCGCATTGACAAAGCGACAATCGAGAATTCGCCATTGGCAGACTATGCTGCTCGGCATTGGGTCGAACATGCTCGATTTGATGATGTGTCATCATCGATACAAGATGAAATGCAGCACCTGTTTGACCCTGAGAAATCCCATTTTTCGGCATGGGTGTGGGTTTTCAATATAGACCGTCCTTGGAGACAACACATGTCGACGATTCATCCGACTCCTCCAGACGCAACACCGCTATACTATGCGGTATTATGTGGACTCCATGACATTTCTCAGCACCTTCTCCTTACTCATCAGTTGGATGTAAATACGAGGGGCGATTGTCGGATGAGTCCACTGCACGCCGCGCTAATGACAAGAAATATGAAGCTCGCGGGGTTGCTGCTACAGCATGGTGCTGAAGTAGATGTCCGAGATGAGAGTGGCCTTACTCCTTTGCACCGGGCATCAAAAGGGGGGAACATCGACATCGCACGGTTCCTTCTGGAGAATAATGCTGATGTCAACGCACAGGATGAGACAGGCATCATTCCACTCCACTGGGCGTCAAGGGCGGGACAACTAGAAATTTGCAGTTTGCTGCTCCAGCACGGCGCAATTGCGGACTGTTGTAATGAAGAGAGCAGGACCCCTCTGCACTGTGCAGCAGTCGCAGGACATCTGGACGTTGCTCTATTATTGCTAAATCGGGACGTGGACATGGGCGCACAGGACAAGAATGGTTGGACTCCACTACACTTTGTGTCAACCCATGGGCACATTGAGGTCGTCAAGTTGCTCATCCAGCGCGGTGCAGCTGTCGATATCCGGGATCATAATGGGCGAACTCCCTTGAACAGCGCCTCAAGGAGTGGACACCTCGATATCGTACGGCTCTTAATCGAGAATGGCGCGAATATGTCTTCCAGAGACAACGGGGGCTGGACTCCGTTTCACACAGCATCACTACGCGGGCACCTTCATGTTGTCGAGTTCCTACTTCGTTGTGATGTCAGTCATGACGTCGACGTTCAGAATGCGAGCGGAGAGACCGCATTGATCCTAGCATCCTCCAGAGGGAAAATTGACGTTGTGCGCTTCTTAATCGATCAAGGTGCGGACTTGACTTCCCGGACCAAGAAATCCTGGGTCGCATTACACCTTGCAACTTGGCATGGACATCTTGACGTCATGCAGATTTTGCTAGACTGCGGTGCAGATGTGAACGTTCAGACGGCTGTCCTTTCGACTCCGCTGCATCTGGCTTCGTCGATCGGGAACATTCACGTGGCAGAATTGCTAGTTGAACGTGGGGCACTTGTCGATTCTTGTAATGATCAACAGAAGACACCACTTGACCGGGCAGCTGGAAATGGGCAAGTCAAGGTCGTACACTTCCTACTCGAGTCAGGAGCGAATGTACACGCGGTGGATGAAGCCGGCAGGACCCCGTTACACACGGCATCCAGGAGGGGTCATCTCAAGATTGTCAAGTTGTTGCTCAGTCGAGGTGCGGATATCGACTCACGGACTCGCGCCAATGATACTGCCGCAGATGTGGCATCGAAGAATAAAATGATCAAGGTTGCAAACTTCCTGGGCGAGTACAAAAGAGACGAAAGTGTTCGGAACGAGATATCTTCAGCTACATTGGATATGATGCTACACGGCACTCGTGAAGAGGACACCACGGAACAAACTTCACTCGGGCTACACGCTGCGGCCGAAGAGGGTAAACTTGGCACTCTGCGGTCGCTTCTTGAACGAGGGGCAGATGTCAATGCACGAAATGCACGAAATAGAACTCCACTATGCCTGGCATCAGAAAATGGGCATTTCGATATTGTGCACTTACTGATTGAGCGCGGCGCGGAGGTGGATTCACGGGACAATTCTGGGTGGACCCCGTTACACAGGGCATCGAGATTTGGGCACACTGATGTGGCGCTAATGTTGATTGACCACGGTGCGGATGTGAACGCCAGGGACCAAGATAATTGGGCTCCCATTCATATCTCAGCAGACTATGGACATGTCAGCGTTGTAGAATTGCTGCTTGTACGAGGCGCGAACCCGCATTGTCTCACCGTGGACGGTCGATCCGCGTTACAACTGGTGTTAGGAAGAGGACACCGGGACATCGCACACCTACTCAGAGAGCGAGGTTCAAAGTAGGCATAGCACTTACTAGTAAGGTGCGATGAATCACTGTATGGGCGCTGATTTGAGGGCTAACTTGAATCGCTTGGTCCACAGCGGCACAGTCACCGTGATGCCTCAGCGACTCCGAGGCTCGCATTTCAGCTATCCCCATCCACCTTCCAGACTTGTGCCCCAAAATGTGTGCCGCTCGCGCTTCTCCTTCTGCAAGTCTCAAGGCTCACATTTACTATACTTTCCACCTAGCATTGCTTAGTTTACATTGTGGTTTGGCTATCTTTTTTTTTTTTTTTTTGAATTGGGGTTTAGAGTCCCCGTGTGTATTGCGACAAGACTAAGTTACTCTGTACAGGATATCAATCAAAAGATACTAGTAAGGAAACTAAGAAGGAAGAGAAGACAGAAGGTGGAGGATAAGAAGGGGAAAATAAGAGGAAAAGCATGGCCGGGGCCGGAATCATTCAAGGGGGATCAGGTCTAGGAGGGAGGGGGCGGAGGCCCTGTTGGGTGAGAAAGAGGAATTGTGCGACACGTTGGCCCCCGTCTTTGGTGGAGAAGAGGTATTGGGGGGAGAAGCCAGTGATCGTGGCGTCGCGATGTTCACAGAAAAGGCGGCAATCCCACAGGACGTGGGCGATGGAGTACCAATGGATAGGAGGCAGTGAAGGCAGGCCAGAATGTAACGGGGAGAGGAGAGGGGTGAAGGGAACATCATTGCAAGGGCAGTAGGTGTTGTCTCCAGCGAGCGGCCAGAACTGGTCGCTGTAGTCGGCGAAGAAGGCGTGTTGGCTGAGTAATTGTAGGCCCGACGTGAAGAGGTGTCGATTTTTGTGAGACAAGAGGCCTTGGACGAAGGGAGGTGGATGGTTAGAGGGGGTAGGGGGGCAGGCTCTCCAGGCTTTGTGACCCGGTGTACGAGGGAGGTCTCCGGAGGCGAGATCAGCAGCCCAAAGGTGATAGGTGAGGTTAGAAGGAGGGACTGGAGGATCAACCACGAGGGCCGGTTGCACCTCCTCCAAAAGGCGGGCGAGCTTGTCACGGTCAGGTCACCGTGGCGTGGTTTCGATTCTGAGTCGTGCTGACTAAGCGGAACGACGAAGCGGCCGCAGGGACTAAGGCGCGAAGGTCTAGTCAAAGAGTAGAAGACTTGGCTGTGGCGTGATCCACACAAGTCTTCAGAGGCTTCACTCAAAGAGGAAGCAGTCTTTCAGAGGGGAAGGGGAAGGGAAGGCTGAACAGCCACTTGTATTGCTCGCTGTATCGACTACCTGAGTTCTACAGGAGAATGAGCTTAAGGCCCGTCTCAGAGGTACAAGGGATATATATACTGGAACATCGGATCGTACTAGAATGTTCAGGGATATACCTGTAAATGTATGGAAACGTATAGAACAGACCGGAACGTCACGGAACTTAACAGAAGGTGGGAGAATCGTCCAACGTATCAATGAGTAAGTGAGGAAAATGATGAGCTAAGGTCACCTGTGACCGTCACGTCACATTTACCGTGACAGAGCTCCTCCCTCCCACGGAGGCAAGACCAAGATTCCTTGAAGAGCCGTAGCTCCACTGAGCGCTCGGGAGAAGGGTCAAGAAAAGAGAAAAGGGAAGAGGTGAAATAGGAGGCAAAAGAAAGGAAAGGGGACTTAGTAGAGAGGTCTGTAAGGTAAGGCAAAACGAGCCGGTTAGGCAAGAGAATGAGAAGTGAGCCCCCGAAGGGAGCGTGAGGAAAAAATTGAGACCCTGCGAAAGGGCCTTAAGGAGTGACCATCTCCAGTCCGTGTCCACCGACACCCCCGACTGCACCAGCATCTCCCCACTGTAAAGTAAGAAGGCGTGTCCATAAGTATGGGGGGTAGGGAGGGGGAGAGTATGAATGAAGAGCAAGTGTATTAGGGGAGGGGGCTTAGAAATAATACCGCGGGTGGCGGCGTGAGTCTCAGAAGTAAGTTTAGTAGAGGGGAGAGAAGTGTAACCCGGGTTGAACCAGGCGTCACGGTAAGGAGGGGAGGGGAAAGTGAAGGGGAACGCGCTGGGGTTTCGAGACTCGACCAGGCGACGAAGATTAGAGAAGGGTAAGAAGGAGGGGTGCCAACGTGCAACGGGGTTACGTAGGAAAATAGTAAGGAGGGGGGAAGAGGGCGGAAGGGCACCCAGGCGAGTAATGTACTGAGACCGGAGTTTAAGGAGCGTATATCGTATAGGGGGTGTACCAAGTAGGTGGTGTAGAGGTCCGATGGGAGTGGTACGGAAAGCCCCACTGAGGCGGTGGCAGGCCTGGTTCTGTGCCACCTGAAGGGGTTGAACCAGGCCCTTCTGTCGAACGTCAGTGAACCAAATGGAGGAGCCATAGGTAGTGTTGCGGGGGCTTGCGGCTATTGACAGCTTAGCCGTAAGCCGGAGCCGGCTTATCCTTAGCCGGATGTAGCCGAGCCCAGGCTAGCCCCCATTTTAGTTAGACTGTAGACGGCTTCCAATCACAACTGAGCCCGGCTAAGCCTACCCGAAAGCCGGGGCTGGTCACATGATCTATTTCAACCAGGACGTGGCAACTCGGTATCGCTTCCCCCATGCGCTCTCCTCTGTCACCACGTTCCCCCACTTCTCTATCCCCTCTGTCGCTGGTAGGTTTTCATCACTGCTGGATCATCATTTGCTAATTGAATGAGTTGCAGTTCATGGAGTCTCAAGGCTGTACACATAGTTATGTTGGCCAAGACCCCTCTGGAGTGACAAAGCTGGTCGCTCTATCCCCCCCTGGCTGTGGCGGGCTTGGCATTGCACACTGCATGCAAAGTCTACTCTAAACACCCTTCTCCTGTCCTTGACACCAGCCGCATTGCCGACCCCGAGGCTGAGGCCTTTGGGATGACCCCTCGTCATTGCAGGAGCAACCCCAGCTGGCTCGTAGTAGCCACGCCTCGCTTCCCATGAAGGGCAGTGCCCACTCCTCGTCAGTGTCCAAGCTTATGCTCTCAATCCTTGCCTAAATTACTTACCACCCCAAGCTAGAGCGGACCCCACCACTACAACACAGAATTCCTCAGGGGACGATGCAACCGCCGGTGGTAGAAGCTTGTTGTGCGGGTGGGGCAGAGCTAGGGGCAACAGGTACTACCTGCTGCTGCATTGTCGTTGCCTGTGCTGCTGCGGATGTAGTTGCCGCTGGTGTCGCGACGATGGTTGACATGGGCGCCGGAGTCGGCTCTGTGGGTGCGCTGCTCGCGCACAAGACTGATGATGCGCGCAGCGTGTCAATCGCTATTCTCGAGATGATGGTGCAGCGTGGGGGCAACATGTGTCATGATGCCGTTCAGACCCTCTGCCGGCTCGTCTCTGCGCCGCGCGGACTCGAACCGTTGACCAAGCAGGAACAAGAAGAGGAGGACAACGAGGGAGAAGAAGGATGCGAGTGGGAGTGGGCGAAACTACTCCCCGCTCGCTTGTTCAGCGCCGATCCGGGCCTACTGTCGGTCGATTTTACCTCGCTCTCCGATGAAGTGCGCCTCGTGTTGAAGCAGACACCTACCATGGCGGATGTGCGCGCGCTTGTGTGGCGCAAACGTGCGGAGCGGTGGAGGGCGCTTGCGAAAGGGTGGGAAGAAGCCCCGGTACTCCTTAGCGTGCCATTTGCGTCAGTGTGCTCCGTCTTTCCCTTTGCTTCTTCTGCTAATTTGGAATTCGTAAATAGTGACACGGATGGATGGGAGATGAGCACGGAAGATCTCGATGTGTGGGATGCGATGTTGCAGTCTTGTCTCGAATACGTGCTCGATGAGGGTGCGGACGCCGCGCGCGTACTCGATCACGTCGCGGGCACCATCGCGAGCACGCATATCCCAACCGGCGCGTCTGCCACGCGCGCGGCGGACATACTGCTCGGCCATCTCGAGGTATCTCTGTCGCCGCAACCGCATGACGCAGCACCTGCACTGTTGCTGGTGTTTGTGAATGACACGTTGGTCAGCACGTACCTGCCCGAGCCCCAGGACAAGGTAGTGTCCATGTGGCTCTTGCGCACGGTGAAGAAAGTCGTGGGCGCGCTCCCCGCCAGGATGCTGCGCGAGGCCGTCAGTGCCTTGCAGGAGGGCCTCGGTGTGTGGGTCGCAGATCAGTACCAGGTGTTCACGATGGAAGAATATGCATTCGATATGGGTGGTTTCCCTTTTTTCGTTTTTCACCCTTCACTCACGCTGGGTTGCCTGGTTCTGATGGCACGGCAACAGGTGACCTCGTTGGCAGTACAGAGCTCTGCTGCACCATCGAATGCCGCCCCCTCGCAACAACCATGTTGACCTTGGCCTTTGTCATGACCAAAGGTGGCCAGGCTATCACCAGCATACTCGTTGTCTACCCAGATCTGTATGCTGTCCCCCCGTTGCCCCACCTGGACCCGAACCAGTCGCAAAGCGAAGTAAGCGGCGCGCTGAGTCGTTCAAAGGCTGTGTTGGGTGCGCCAAGCGGGGCCATGATCGACCATGGCCAACGGAGCAGCATACCCCCGCTTTTGCCACATTGTTGAGCGATTTATCGACCCTTGCCCTCCTGGTCTTCCCCGTCTGGCGTGCACATACTGTGGAGTTCTCGAGTGTCTGAAGTAGTATTACATAATGAGTTTGAGTTTGAGACTAAGCCAGACTAAGCCAACGAGCCTTATGCTCTAAGCAACGGCTTAGCCTTGGCTAAAGGGCCTGGCTAAGGTGGCTCGGCTTAATCTGGCAAGCCGATGCCATGGCTAAATGCGGCTCGGCTCCGGCTAGCTCCGGCTCGTCGAGCCCCGCAACACTAGCCATAGGTGAGGACGGGAAGGATTACTGCGAGGTAGACTTTACACCAATTGGCAAAGTCGAGTCCTCTGACTGAGTTACCTAAGACCCCAAGGGCCGCAAGTGACGAGCGGGCCCGAGAGGCCATAATAGAGACATGTTCTTTCCAAGAGAGGGTCGGGTTGAAGTAGACTCCCAGGTAGCGGACCACCTGAGAGGATTTGACGGAGTACTCACCGTTAGAGGGGTCCTGAAGAGCGAGTCGGGTTATATGAGGGCCAAAGTGGCGGGCGACATGGCGGGCACGGAAAATCATAAATTCCGTTTTCTCCGGGTTGAGCTGGAGCCCCACATCAAATAGCCAGAAAGCTGCTTGCTCGTACAATCATGCGGCCTTCGACGCCGCAGAGTGATATGTTTCCCCGCTGGCCATGATGCAGCTGTTGTCGACATATAACTGAAAAGAGGTGAAAGGAGAGGGGTCTGTAGAATTAAGGAGCGTGAGGAGGGGCGCGGTATAAATAGCCGAAAGAATGGGGGAGAGAGGCGAACCCTGGGGGGTGCCGTAAGAGAGTGACTGGGGGTCGTGGGTATAGTCATTAAAGGAGAGAGATGCTTGTCGATCAGAAAGGAAGGAAAGGGTCCATGCCATGAGAGACGGGGGAAAACTGAAGATGTGAAGGAGGTAGGCAACTTGGGCCGGGTTCAGGTTGTCAAAGAAACCCTGGATGTCGAAGAACAGGGTCGCGGCCACATGTCCCGCCGAGAGGCAGGATTGTGCGAGGTGAGCCAAGTGGCCGGCTCCATCAACCGCACTGCTGTAGTCCCGCGAGCCAAATTGAAGGGGAGGGAGGATGTGAAAGGTGTTGAGGTCTGCCAGAAGACGCTTTGCGACTATCTTTTCCAGGAGTTTGCCAGCACACTCTAGGAGACTGATGGGTCGGTAGGCTTTGGCTAAGGAGTAATCCAGTTTCCCTGGTTTCTGTAAGACCACCACCTTGGCGACACGCCACGGGTGGACACTGAGGGAGAGGGCGGCGGAGAAGAGGTTAACAAAGTGAGACGGGGAGGCTGCAAAGGCCCACTTGAGTAGTTTGTAGCCGATCCCACTGGGGCCTGGGGCCAATTTGTTGGAGGTGGGCGCGAGCGCCGCATGGATTTCCGAAAGAGTGACTGGGCCGTGGTGGCGTGTGGGTAAAGGAGGGGGGTCCGAGGGGAGGGAAATGGCCTTCCCAGGGGGAAGCGGCGGAAAAAAACGGGACTGGAGGATCGTAGCCATGATTGGAGGTGCAGCCAACAGGGAAGTGGAGACGGGGTCCATGAGGGGAGGAATGTGAGAGACGGAGCGGCCATGCCTCCAACGTGTGGCCTTCCAAAGGTTGTCAGGGGTGCAGTGATCAAGGAAGTCGTGAGCTGCTCCCCTCTTTGCCGAGGTGATAGTGGTTCGAAATGTGTGGTAGAGGGGTGCACGGAGGGCCGGAGGGCCGGAGGTGCCTGTTTCCAAAGGGCCAGGGCTGCCAAGCAGTCGGCCTTCCACCAACGGGTGCCCCAGGGATCCGGGGTCATCCGGCGATCAAAGAGTTCCAAACAGACTTGATCGATGTCGGCAAGGAGACGGGCTGCCTCAGACACGAGGATGCCTTCTGAGGTGATCGGAGGACCGACCGGTAGGTTCTTGAATGACTGTTGCCAAGCATCCTCCATGTCATCTATGAGCTTGTAACCAGGGAGGGGCCGTGGGAGGGGGGTAGGAAGAGGTTGTGAAAGAGAGAGGGTAGTGGAAAGAGCGGCGTGGTCCGAATGAAGGGAAAGATCGAAAGAGATCGTGGGAGGGGAGAGATCGAGAGTGGTGGCGGCCAGTGAATTGACGAGAAAGAGATTGAGCACCGAGGGTGCGTGGCCCGGGGGGCCTTTCCAGGTGGGGGTAGAGAAGGGGTTGAGGCAGGTCAGGTCCTGCGTGACAATCCAGTCTTCTAAGAGGGGGCCCCAGGACAACAGGGAGTGGCCCGGGGGCGACCACATGGCGCTGTGGGTATTGAAGTCTCCCACCATCAAGGTGGGGAAGGAACCGTCTAGGGACGAGGAGAGAAGCCCCTGGAGGCCGTGCCCCTGGGGGGGAACTGAGTGATAGAAATTGAGTAGTCGAAAAGAAGGTGCGGAAATGAACGTGAAGTCCACTACCATGCCGGAGGGGGAGGACAGGCCCTCGATATGGCGGAGGACTGGGGAACATGAGGATAAGAGTGAGTGATGTATGTAAATGAGAGTCTTGGCTTGTTGGCCAGGTGTGAGGATCGGGCTTAAGCAGGTCCATTTGTCATTGGCGGCCCCCCCAAACACCGGGAGGCCGTCAGGGTCAGAGTCAGAGCGAGCTGTGGAGATTTGGCCGAACCAAGGTTCCTGGACGGTGAGAATATGATGGTCGGAGGATTGAAGAAGGGCATGCATCATGTGATTGCGGCGGCGCATGTTCACCGACAATATCTTGATATGGTTTAAAGACATTGACGCCAAGCAGCCGCGCGTTCGAAGTTGAGCCAGTGTTGCTCCTCTGGCGACAAAGCAGCAAGTTCGGAGGGGGAGGGGCCATCAGGGCGAGAGGCGAGGGCAAGGACGTGGGCCGGTATAGCGGAAGCATCAATGGGGTTGCCATGTTGGAAAACTGGAACAGGGCGAGGTCTGGAGATAGCAGAAACTGGGGCAACAGCTGGTAGAGGCTGTGCGGATGCAGGAGCAGGCGAGGTTAGTGTTGCGGCGGCTCCAGCTAAAACGCGGCTATAGCCGGAGCCGTAGCCAGCTAAAATGCTAGCCGAGCCAAGCCACTGTTGCATAGCCGCCCCCTTTAGCCGACTCGGGACAAGCCGGCTTTTTGCCAGCTAGACCAGCTAGAGCCAGCTAGCTGACGCAAACCCCCGCCACCTTCCTCTTGTCTGCGTTGGACTCTCCCTACCGCTCCCCTTTCCTCTTGACACGGTCATGCACCCCCCATTTTCTTTCCTTGCAACTGTGTCAAGTCTTTTCCTTCTCCGCACATCCTCCATTTCAGATAGCATTGACAAGCCGTCCTGCTATCTTAGGTAGAGCTCCTGTTGCACCCCCCTTCCCGTTCGTTTTTGTGTCGCGTCCAACACTTCCGACCATCGTGACAGCGCCATTCCCACTCAACCATCCATGGAAACTGCCTGCCCTCGCACCACCAATGATGCCATGCACGCGATACTGGATGATTGGCAATGGTATGCCCCTCCCCCCCCGTGATTCCCTACGTTCCCCCCCTAACAAATAATTTCAGGTTCTGATTTTATAACGACATGGAGCGATATATACCAGTCATGGGGGGTTACCACAGATGCCGTCTTAGGGCCCATCCTCCAACTTTTTTCTGCGTGCCGTTGGGGAACCTGACTGAGACCGAGAGGGCGACCATCTATCCCAAGGTGCACGATCCCACTCACTCCACGCCGCTCGCGGAGGCGGCGATTCTCTCCTAGGCATGGGTGGACGTCAATCCCTTTCATCCCGGAACTGACCCCCGTCCCAGTCCCGATCACGGTCCTCATGCCACTCTCTCCATGACCGCGAGCAGGCTGAGGCTGGCGCATCTAAGCCTCCCTGCCAATGTCCTATGTAGGGGGAGTGTGTTGCCTTGTCACCTCAAACTCTTCCCACTCCATCATCCAGTGGTTCAGTGGCTTCCTTGGTCCCACTTGTTCCAGGACCACTCCTGGACTTGAGCTAGTGGGCCATTACTTCGTATGGCATATCCGAGTTCTCCCATGTTGTAGAAGTGCATTGTTAGATGATCCAATGATTGAGATATATACAAAAGTAAAGGAATACCATAATACGCAAAGAATAGTATTCAGTAGCCAGAGGCGTCTAGGAAGAGCACAGAGTTTTACAGTGACTTCCAAAACCCTTCTCATAAAACTGACCCTCACCCCAAAACTGATATATCTCCTGTTATAAGCATGCTATGATATTGGGTAGGGCATCATTTGAAAGGTATGGTTCTTAGGTTTCTGGCAATATATTATACATGTCATGGAGATGCCTCAATCATAAGATCTATTCAACTTAATGCAGATTACCATAAGAAGGGTTTTGTTGCAGCCATATCCAAAAACCTTTACCATAATGTAATAAGGGTAATTCTTATTCAAATGACCTCAAAATTGGCATGCTATTAGCTTATAGCTAATATAATCTGAATCAGTTGCAAACATGTGAAAACAGTGTTAGTTTTCAAACATTTACAGCCATTAAGTTAAATGTGGTAATGAAACCCTTCTTTTTTATATTGTAGGTCATTTTTCCTAGAAACACCTCTTGGCTGTGAATAATAATATTAGTAGTATAACTACAAGTCACAGATTGAATTGTTTCAACATTTAAAAGCTTCTAAAAAGTCATTTAAAGAGGCTTTTTACTGATAATTTATCGTAGAGGGGGTAATGTTTCTTAATTAACAAATGAAATAAATGATTTAAGAGGAATGACTCCTTATAAGGTCATACACCATGGTCCCCTCTATCAGATAAGTGGTTAGTTAAGTTAAAACCAGGTGAATAAGGGCTTATATTATTGAAAATACTTCTGTAAATGTGTGTTATTATGAGTTACTTTCTTACTCAGCTTTTTATAGCAATTCTTCTTTACTTAGGTCCTATAGTATAAGCTTATGTAATGTAATTTGATCATATCTAACTAAATAATTCACTGCAATCTCTTTACTATCCTTTTTTAATGCTTTTTTACATAGTTTATTTATATGTTACTATTGTCTTAGTTCAAATACTATTCTTTTCCTCTCTCACTACCTTTATGAATATATATGCACAGCCACAATAGGATATTTCATTAAAGGGCAGTGTGACCTTTACTAATCCAATGTATTTTAGTCTTTAAATGGTGTATTTCATTTGTTAATTAAGAAACATTACCCCCTCTACGATAAATTATCAGTAAAAAGCCTCTTTAAATGACTTTTTAGAAGCTTTTAAATGTTGAAACAATTCAATCTGTGACTTGTAGTTATACTACTAATATTATTATTCACAGCCAAGAGGTGTTTCTAGGAAAAATGACCTACAATATAAAAAAGAAGGGTTTCATTACCACATTTAACTTAATGGCTGTAAATGTTTGAAAACTAACACTGTTTTCACATGTTTGCAACTGATTCAGATTATATTAGCTATAAGCTAATAGCATGCCAATTTTGAGGTCATTTGAATAAGAATTACCCTTATTACATTATGGTAAAGGTTTTTGGATATGGCTGCAACAAAACCCTTCTTATGGTAATCTGCATTAAGTTGAATAGATCTTATGATTGAGGATCTCCATGACATGTATAATATATTGCCAGAAACCTAAGAACCATACCTTTCAAATGATGCCCTACCCAATATCATAGCATGCTTATAACAGGAGATATATCAGTTTTGGGGTGAGGGTCAGTTTTATGAGAAGGGTTTTGGAAGTCACTGTATCACATATGTACAGTGTACTATTGTTTGCCCATACCATCATGCATGTAGGATGTGTCATACATTTTCTCTCGTAGAAGCCATGCGATCAGATCATAATATATATGGCCAGAATTGATTCGTCCAGTGGGATGGTCATTATATCAGATGTCTCGTAGACTAAAGATTTCCCTGTCAACAACCCATCATGAAACCAAATCATACCATTTTCTGATACAAATCTAGCAGTGAAGTGCTCACACCCAAAGTAAACTATGCCTTGTAAACGGTACTCTCAATATAAACCCCCGACATCAATGCGCAACACTGAATCAAAGGTGTGCAGTCCCTGCCATAACTCAATTGCCAACAAGGGAGGATGACACGTGAACGAAAACGAACGAATCAATTCATTGTTACATTCGGAACATGTAAGAGACGACGTTGTGTCGAAATTGTTGAGATACTGTTGTACAGTATAGTCAACAGGAGCACCGTATGTCATAATCTCACAGGAAGTAGTCACACGCTCATCACGACCGACTAGGTGATTATTGGAACAGCGATGAATAGATTTCATGATAGGCATCTGGGACATTAGCAATTGATTCATGACAGCATGTGCGCTCGTATATATACCAAATCTAAACTCTCTATCAAGCCTTGCAAGCTCGTGCCTCACGCAATCACGTATTTGTTCTAATGTATACGAATTGGTGCCCATATGATCGTAATAATCTACATGTTTTTCAAATGCAGCTGTTAAATAATTTAGGGTGTCATTGTTTAATTCGCTCCATTTCGTCGTCATTGCCACTGGGTTTTCACGCCAAACATTAAAAAGGATAGTAATTATGGTGTCGTACGCGCAACTATTAGTTTCCCATTGTGTACCAACAGGGATAAGGACGTCAGGAGACAAATGTGTAACTTCATCAGATACTACAGTGTGACAAGTCATACATCTTTTGGCATTCACCAGAAGTTCATTCAAATCTACAGATCTCTTTCTTTTTAACCCTCTGTATCGTTTGTGATCTGAACTGTTCTTAGAAAGGTGAAGTTCCGAGCTAGATATATTGTCCGTCTGGGTGATTTCCTTTGCTACAAGCTGACGTTCACTATTATTAGACATGTCAACTTCAGATGCACACAATTTTTTCTTCAGTCTTACGGCGTCAACGAGCCTCCATTGAAAATCGTCCCCCATAGATTCGGTGCCTACTGTGAATGGATCGCGTTTATTCCATCTCAATGATTTGTGTAAATGCGACGGCATATAATGCAAGCCCCTATTTTTTCTAAACATAGCAATGATAGAGTTTCTGTGATCAGCCATTGCAACCTCCATCGGAAGTCTGTCTTCGAAACGTAATGTCGTGATATCATCCAGAAGTTCTAGTTCTCGAAATTCTTGCCGCAAGGCCCCTGAAGCCCCACCCGTGATTTTAGTGGGGTGAAAACCACCCAATATTAAGGTACCTGTGGCACATGTTCCACGCAAAAGTGCAGTATAGTATCCTTGATGTGTCCATGTATATCTCAGATCCACTACATTACTTTCTCGTGTCTTGCCTTGAGAAGCATAGTCAGTCATGGCAAAGTTTGGTAGCACATCAGGCTGTGCACGAGATATTTGTATTGTGGAGTCATCTGGCAGATTACAAGTAGTAGTAACACAATTTCTTGTCAGCGGTACAACATTCAACGGAAGGCCATCGAGCTTCACTGCCACAGGGGGGTCCCGAAGCCGAACAAATAACGTATCTATAGTATTTATATCATTTACTTTCTGTGACTGCCACCCATACATCAGGAAAACCTGAGGTTGCTTAATAGTGCTTAGTGGTCTTAATGATCTTAAATTCACCTTTTTGCTTAATTTTGCTTGATGAAAAATTTGTTTAAGCACAATTAAGCAACTTAAGTAGGCTCAACATGCTCAGCACAATTAAGACTGGGATTAAGCATGCTGTAAGACTTTGGTACCGCGAGTAGTCTCTAGCGTTACAAAGTCCTGTTGTAGATTAGATTATGAATGAGATTTTGACTTTAAAACTCTCCAAAGGCACACAACAACAGAACCAGCTGAATCTGCGGTTTATTGTCAGTGCTATGTAGGAGTAGTAAGTCTGTCTTCCATCGGGGAAGGCAGGCGGAATAAATACATGTTCTACTACCCTAGATCTATAATAATCGTAGTCCGATCTGTCGCGATCAAGAGGATCGCAACATGTTTCACTTACTTATGAAACATCTTCGTGATCGCGCGGTTTTCACGCGCCTCAGTAATTTAGGGTACTTAATTTATTTATTGCAGGCCGTCCCACCGGGGTGCACTGCTAGAATCAATGTGCAACGCTCGTAGAATGTCGCAGCGTTGCCTAATTATTTACTATCTAGGCGGACCGGGCCGCCAGTGTTACTGACGCGAGTCGTGGGCCTGGCACGTAGTAGCCCCTCAAATCGGACCGCCTGTGCCGCTGGCGCAACGACTCATCAGAGGCGATATCTCTCATCGCTCATTATTATTTGATTTATGAAACTTCAATAAATTATATTGGTGCACATTTGTTTCAGTGTGCATGATATTTATGATCGCGAGGGCTGGCGACCTTGCGTTCTCGTTATTTCTGGCTCAAGCCCAGTGTGGGCTCGGGCCGGTCCGGGAGGCCGCTCATGCGACGCCAGTCTCGAGCCGGCCCGTTCCAAATAGATTGCTTAGGATCTTCAATCCTAAGCAGTATTTTATCTTAGTCGTTTCACACAACAAATGTAGATCATGTGTGAGTAATAATATTTATGGTAAGGCATCTATTAGGGACGCCTTACACATGCTCAGTATGCTCAGCACAATCAAGACTGACATTAAGCACACTCAACATATTTAAGCAACTAATGAAATGTTAAGGGGCTTTTAATCACACTAAGCAAACAAACATAATTTACATAATCTAACCAATCCAAAATTTTTGAAACTTATGAAAATTTTGCTAAGTCGTTTGTTTATTCTTGTTGGCACAATGTTGAGTTTCGTGCCTTATCATTTTCAACACTCCTTCTCTCTGTTGCCTTTGTCTTCTTCACGTTGTCGGCCTCCGTGTTGTTGTGTCCACGCCACCACTTCTGTGTCATCACCTCTCAGTGTTGCCCCTTCTGTCACCACTATTACCGGCCCCTGGCGCCGCCGCTTGTCTCAATGTCCCGCTGCCACCGCTGTCGCAGCCCCTTTGCCGCTGCTGCCATTGTTGGTAAGGCATGGTCCTGGGTCTGTCGCATTTTTTGCTTTTGACTTCTCATACTGACATTTCCTCCTTCCTCCTCTGTGCATCGTCACTTGCTCACCCTGTACCTCCTCCCGAGTCCCGACACGATGAAGGCGTTTTGTGACTTTGTCAAGGGGTTCAAACCCAAATACTGTATCGCGCACGACCGCTCGCTCGGTTTGCTGACCGCGTCCCCCGCCGTGGTCGAGGTGCTGTTGTATGAGGGCTATCTGAGGAGGATGCAAATCACCGGAGAGGTGAATCTGAACCTCGATTGTCCGGCAGAGTTCGTTGTGAGCGTGCCGAATCCTTCTCCCGTCTAGCCCCATCACATTCGAGGCTCCCAAGGACACCCACGCTGCTTGTGGGAGACCCTCTGGCGAGGTAGCGCTTGCCCAGGTACAGGCAGGGGCGCTAACGTCGGCGGCTGGGATGACTGCGGTGGAGGAACGGGAACCAATGCTGGACGCATAGTTTTGGCAGCCTGACTCCTGGACTAGAACCCTTGTTGCACTGCGAGTCGCGCATCACGGGCAAACAGATCAAGCGTGCATGGCTTTCTCCTCCTTTCGGAGTGCTCGCTCCCCCCAGCTAACCCGAGTCCCGTTTTATAGGTCGCTCCCCCCGGCGTCCGGATTCACAACGACGCGCACCGAGGTGCCGCAAGTAAAGGTCGCTGAAAATGGTGTCAAACCGGGCGACCCTTGTAAGCGAATTTGTGGATCCCAATGCGTTTCCCATGCTACTCGCTGAGTCAGAAGTTGCCAACGCGCAAAACAAACTCGTCTGTATCAAAAGTCTTGTCATCCGAGCCACCCCCGTCATCCCCGACATGAACGTTGCCTTTTTCCGCTGCCTCACCTGTTATGGTTATGCGGGCCGCCCGGCCCATTTCTTACTGTTTTCCATCCATTTTTCGACTTGTGTTATGACCTAGGACCCCTTTCCTTGGCCAGCCCCCTCTGTTTGACTTCTAGGGGCTGTGCATCGCCGTTTGGGACGTGTATTTGACTCAGGGATCATGACTCAAGTCTTGAGTCAGCGTTCTTGACTCAGATCTTGAGTCAGACGCACTGAGTCAGTTCTTGAGTCATCAGAACTGACTCAGGTCCTTAGTCAATGGTCTTGACTCTGCTACTTTACTGTGACCTTTGTAGGATAGTTGGCTGGCCCTCTGTACGCATAAATAGGGCCCTATATCAAGCCTTCTTGACTTCTTACCACCATCATCGAAATTTTCTCGATGTCTTATCCCCCCATTCTCGACCTTCAGTCCTTCAACAAAGCCAAGGACGACCGCACCCTGGAAGTCCCAGGTGCAGCTGAAGCAATAAACGCGGCCGTGGAGGTTGTCTGTAAAATCCCAGACGACGTCCAGCGAGGACATCGCCTAGGCGATGGATCGGACGTGGTTGAGGCAGCCCTTAGAGCCGCCTTCGCTCCCCAAGCCGTTGACCCCCCTCCTACTCCCTCTGTAGCCCCCACCGAGCCCCCGAGCTCGCTTGGCGAGGCTGGCACATCAAATTCCCAGTCGCCTTTTACACCGTTTTGCACTGGGACCCCCGTTTCACAGCCCAACACTCCACACCCTGAGCCCTCCGGTGACTCTCCGGGCGAAGGGCAGGCGGGCACGACCCCTAGGGCAAAGGGCAAACCCCGAACCCAACGGGCTCTTTCTGCGGCTGACGAACTCTCTGTGTTCGACATCCACAATATATTCCGTCGCCGCTGGTTCTTATCACGGGACCACCTCGTGGCTAACGTCATTTCGGCCCAAAAGGCCGAAGATGGAAAAGTTTTTTGGGTTGAGTTTGCTCCCCAGTTCCACGCTCACCTGGTCAAGTGCGCTGTTGCGCTTGTACCTCGCCCTCTAAACAAGGTGAAAAAGGTGATGTTCGGATACATCTTAGAGCTTCTTAACGGAGAAGGCCCTCAAGCCTTTTTCGATCTCGCCAAGGGACAGAGAGTGGCATCTCTGGCTCTGAAGGAGAAGAGGCGACTTGCACGGAAAAGGAATCGCGCATCGAGGCAGGAGCGCCGGAAAGCTGCCGCCGAGGCAGCCAATGGCAAACCACAACGGTCATGCAAGTACTGCAAGCGAGAGTTTGCGACGCGCAGGGCCGCCAAGCGACACCGATGCCCTTTCTCCAAGGAGGATAGTGATGAGAGTGGGGAGGCGAGCGGCAAAGGCAAGTCCCGAGCTGCCCCGAAACCGAACAAGCCGGCCCCCAAGACTCGAGACGCTCCCCCCAACCCCCCAGTCAGCACCATGACCACCGCTCAATCTCAGGCTAAGAAGACGCAAGACCAACATCCATCGAAAAAGAAGAAGAAGTCAAGCTCGACATCGAAGCCTCAAGAACCGACGCCGACAACGACAACTCCTGGCCCCCGGCAAAGTGCGGCAACGCACGTCCCCAATCGCACGTTAGGCAGAGTGCTAGCCTCCGACCAGCCGTACGAGATGACCTCCGACCGCCGCTCGTCACGACTCAACACCGAGACGAAACGCAGGACAAGGAGAGGGTTATTGGACAAATTGCATGAGTAGCTTTACACAGCAGACACTGTATAGTTACAACACGGTATATAGGGCGGTCCCCTGAATCCGTCTCAACAGAGAAAAGTTCACACTCAATAGGGCCCTATGGACGAGCTAAAGCCCCAGCTTCAGCTTCGTCGAGAATCACAGTTGTTGCTTGACACTCAAACTCCCTCTCTTTTTCTTGTGCATCCCCTCTTCGTACCTTTGATTAAGGTACCTTCGCGCCACAATCAGAACATCTGTTTGCTTGTTTACGCCTTGTAAACAAACTCACAGACGCTCTGAACCTTGTACGAAATCGAGGGTGAAGGATCCCTTCCCTTCCATTTCGCACAAACCTTAGTTCAACCTCCCACGAGTGTCCTTGGAAGGCGAGCATCCCTTGCATTCCAAATACACTCACGCCCGCATTGCGGTTGAACTTACAGATCGTCCTTCGTCCATCTGCCACCGTCTATCCTCTTTGGGAACGGTAACTCCGATCATCGCGTGCGCCGGTCCGTACTACCCGCCTCACGCGATACAGAACCAAGAGTTCGCACAGTCAAGTCTATCCTTCACAGGAACTCGCCTGCGCGTCCTCCATTGATCAATTGAAGCTCACTCCGAGCCACGGTCCCTGTGAACCGTGACATCACCTGCAACCACACCATGCAAGTCGGGATCGACTGCGGTAAGATCAATGAGCCAGCGGCCTGCCCTCGCGACGTCTGTGCCTCGGTCGGCACCATGTCGCTCGTGCACAACCGCTGCGAGTTTGCGGACAGACAGGTGATCTGACTGCAAGAGACGCCCGACGCGGTGCCGGATGGTCAGATGCCACACACGGTCTCGCTCAGCGCGTACGACGAACTGGTGGACGTGAGCTAGCCAGGCGACCGTCTCGTTGTCACGGGTATATTCTGCAGCGTGCTGGTGTGCATGAATCCACGTCGTCGGACGATCAAGAGCCTGTTCAAGACTTTTCTTGACATGGTGCATGTCAAACTCGGTAGAGACGACTCGAGACTCGCATTCGTTAAGTCCACGCGTCCCCCCTCCTTCCCGTGCATTATCGGGAATGCTCCGTATTTCTCCTCAGTGGCCGCCATTCCTTTCCCCCATTGTCCCGACCTCATATCGCCCCCCGCGGGGTCCCAAAGGGGATGTGCGCACATGTTGGGCATTGTGCCAGAGTTGGATATTGCACCAACTCAAGGAGTGATGTGGTGGCCCATTGTTATTGCAGCTCCAGTAATTGTAATGTTCTAGTGTAGTTATCTCTTGAATATACTATGTTGTGCCCAAAAGTTTATGTGACTGAAAATGTTCTGAAAGTCATTTGGCACTGTTTGAATTGTGCATAAGTTGTGCTTAAAGTTCACTTAGATCAAGCAGCTTGTGCTTAATTAAGCACAATTAAGCAGAATGGTGCTTAATTAAGCACCGGGGTGGCGTTAACCTGCTTAATCGTTTTGTGCTTAATTTGTGCTTAACGTGCTTATTAAGCACGTTAAGCACACATTAAGCAACATGGACAATTGCTGATGTACACGGTTGCTTCTTGTCCCTTTGTGATGCAAAGTTCTGTTGCGATATTATGCCTGATCATAACAGGCATCCCGACGCAAAGTGATAGTTTACCAGGAACAAGCTTTGTATTTGCGCAGGGTGGCTGTTCCCATAGAAGCTTCTGAATTCTCAGGTCGATCTTACTATGCACCATTGTCTTCGGGCCACGACTCGAGGTTTGTTTGTTTCCTTGTTTATTGGTTCTGGTAGAACCTTTGGCATCCTCAGAAGGCAGAGAATCTATCAAAAAAAAAGTTACTAACTCCTGTTTCGTCTCTTCAGCAAATCTCAGAGAACCCAATCGATTAGACTGTCCGGGGGCCGGGCCGGCCCTCGTTGGCCCTAGGGCCGGGCCAGCAATTTGCTGGCCCTTGAGGGGCCGGGCCAGCACCAGGGTGGCCCTGCCCTTATTTCCAGGGCCAGGGCCAGAGAGTTTTGCGACCGGCCCTTAGGGTCGGCCCTAGGGCCGGCCCTGCCCTGGCTACCCTAAACAGGGCGGTGTGGCGGTGGGGAAGGGGGCGCGCTGCGGGCGCGCAGAACAGCGGTGTGGGGGGCGTCAGGAACAGTGCAGGGACAGCACCCGCTGTGTGGGCCGCAACGGTCGCATCTGGAACGGCGGCGGCGGGACAGCAACCGCTGCGTCGGGCAGCAACGGCCGCGTTGGGAACGGCGGCGGCGAGGGGGGAGATGGTAGGGGCGGCACCGTCAGGACAGCAACCGCTGTGTGGGCCGCAACGGTCGCGTCTGGAACTGCGGCGGCGGGACAGCAACCGCTGCGTCGGGACAGCAACGGCCGTGTTGGGAACGGCGGCGGAGAGGGGGGTGGCACACTGCGTTACTGCCACGTTGGAAATGGCGGCGGGTGAAGGGGGAGATGGCAGGTGCAGCACAGAGTGGAGGGGAACCGCGCACGCCATAGCACAAGTCACTGGTGTCAGGGGCTCGGACGGTCGCAACAGCGACGCCCGAGCGACCGTGACGCCAATAGACTGTCTACGGGTGGGTGCAGGGACATCCCTCGAAGGAGATGTAGGAGGGGAAAGGGAACAAGAAAGTAAAGAAAGATTAGTTGTGAGAAGTCAAAAAAAAGAACCATGACACACCAATGGACCAAGCTAACAGGCCACAGCAGTGGTAGCGGCAAGGGGGAGGTGTCGCGATGATGGCAACAGAAGGCGGCGGTACCAGAGGGCGGGGCGACAGAAGAGTCCGAAAATCCAAGGCGTGAGACGGGGCGATAGCGGCGACAGAGAAGGCGCGAGAGAAGGGAGGGAGAAGACAGAGGTAATGGCGGAAAACGAGTGGGCACGGGCACAGCGACACAGGGCGAGGGAGCGGATCACAAGGCAAGCGCGAGAGTTCAACATGTTGAAAAAGTAAACCTAGGGGCGCGGACTGAGGCAAGACAACAGTTTAAGAGAAGCTATGGAGGAAAAAAATATTGAGCTTGGATGGTGTAATGGTAAAGATGATATCAGCTTCAATTTTTGTGTGCACCGGTTGAGAGTTCGAATCCCGGGTTGTGCAATTATCAGAAGGGGGCCTGTGAGTTGATTATGTGATCAAGTGTGAGAAAGTTTTACCAGAACTAATTAATTAACTAAATAGTTTTTTTAAGGGGTGGGGCCGGGTCGGCCCCGGGCCGGCCCCGGGTCGGGCCAGGGCCAGCCAATGCTGGCCCTTTAAGGGCCAGGGCCAACTGCAGGGCGGACCGGCCCTGAGGGCCAGGGCCAGGGCCGGGCAAAATAGGGGGGGCCGTGGCCCGGACCGGCCCCCGGACAGTCTAGCGGAAACAAGCGAGGAAACGAGATCACACAGAAAGGAAAAAGAATTGGGACACGTCGTGTCGTCCCCTAGTTTCATGTTCAGGTATATATGTAGTCTAGAGTGTCTACTACGATTTGAATAAGAATTAGTGCCAAGATGGCCACTCGATTTTAGTGTGCACGAGGCAGGTCTCTGACATGTGGTTGGGTGGATCAACTACACTAAGGTAAAAGAGGGTTTGTTGTGAAGGATGAATGATATAGTAAATGGACGGCTGTGGGCGCCCACCCCCAACGGGGAGCAGATGTTATCCACACCAGCAGGCCCTCAGGGAGCCGTAGGCATTGGTGCATCCCATCTCAGGGTCCTTGCGCGCTGCACGCTGTTCTCGGCTGTCAGCCTTTCTCCCCTCCGATTTAAGATTTCCCAGCACGGAAGTGTTGGTGGAACAGGCGGCGGGAACTTATTCACCAGTCGTTGTAAGATGTGAAGCCCAATATCCAACCAAAACCCATACTGTCAAAGTATCATAAGAGAAATTTTTGTAACACAAGGAATACTCACAGATCGACCAACATCGGCATCCGCAGTCTAATTCACGAAAGGTAGAATGAGGGCAATGATTCATCGAAGAGTTGATGTATCTCTACCGTACTCCTAAAAGCACTCTGAAGGGTCAATGAGGTTACCGCAGAAAGCCATGCGTGGCCTTAATCATTTTGGGACGGAATCAAAGTGCCGTTGATGGCTGGAAGTGTTGGTAGCATAGGCGGCGGGAACATTTCCACCGGTCGTTGTAAGGTATTGGCTTCCTTTAATCTAACCCATTAGGAATTGAAACCAAGACTCAGTCTCGGTGACGGAAGACCGAATTAACATTCAGCTGTAGAAAGTGAACATGCATTAGCACGACTCGGACGGACGCGGCATGGAACGGAGAGCGAAAGGGACAATTACCGTGACTGACCTCAGTATTCGGAAAGAAAGAAAAGAATGAAACGAAAATATTATCGTACTGTAAGCGAGAAGTGTTCGAGTAAGTTGCAAGCAAAAGAGATGACCATTTTTTGGTGTTGACTTCGAGTCGGCGCGCCGTGTGGTAAGTTATTACTAATAGTATCTCGGGCCGGCCCTGTCCTGCCCCAAGTTGCCGCACTACGCGTCCCGTCACTGACATAAAGCTATTCCATTCCGTTTCGACGAGCCGCTTCGACTTTCTCTGTGTGCCAGACTCGGAGTCTACGCTAAGCTATAGACACATCTTCATTCTGTCCCCAGAAGATGTCAAGAACGGTGTCCTGGGTGCAATGTCCTATTAGTGTGTGATTCACCGCAACGCCATTTCTTATTTCATGTTTTCTCATCTAGGTGTGGACAAAGCTCAGTTTGGCATGCATTGGGTATACTCAAATGCGCGCAGTCCGTAGTAATTGACTGGAGTCTGGAGCAGGAGCTGAGTAGAGCTATGTGTTTTTAATGTGGTGCGTTTCGCTACATCATCTGTATTGACTAGTTCCACTAGGTCCACGTAGGTGTACTAGTAATACTAGTATGCCTTTCGCATTCTTATGGACCTCCCGGTGTTCACTACGACTTTGATTTGGACGATTCACCATCACCTCGGCTGATGTTCTGCACACCCTCCTCGACTTCCAGTCACACGCCCTTTTGTCTACGCTTCTTCCATGGGTGAACCCCGCGTAGTAATGGCATCGGGCTCTGCCCATGTTTCCCACACACGTACCCAGTCCCTTCGACCCTGTGGGACAGGTGATCTCTCGTGTGTGCCGAGGACGTACGCGAAGACGTGAGTATTGAAAGCGATATGATAAGGACGTATTTCAGTCCCGTTATCGGAGACGTGCACGTTTAAGAGAACTTGTATATTCGCGATTGGCTCAATGTGGTGCCTCGTATCTATGGCTGAACAAATTTAAAGGATAATCATTTCTATGGCAGCACCATGTCGATAGCCAGTTATCGTAGAAATGTATGTACTAAATGTAATGTCCCGCAGAGGCTGCCACTCCCAACGCGATTAGTACAAGTTGATCTCGGACCTCTGTGTGATTTGATATTTTCCAGCGTCTACTGTCAAGCATGTCAAGGTCACCTGTTCACCAGCATCTCCCTTTGAGGCTGTGTCAATGAGGCGATACTAGTACGGGGCAGCTAATGCGCCCATCTACCGTACCCTGAGCCCTTTCACCACTCCCACTCCTGCTATCCTGTCATTCCAGAACACATCAACCCTCTTACCTACATGAGTTCGAGGGCGTCTACGACAACAACATCTGGCTTCCCCATTATCATCGATGCTGCTTTACAAGAGTACACCAACCAGACGGGGGTCGATCTTACCCAGAACCCATTCGCTCTCAAAATCCAATACTCCGATTCTCCCGATGGTATCCTAGGGTTATTCCAAGAGCGAGAGAAGGAGTTTAAGGAATATCGAGATGGAAATCGCAAGCTGATAAATTGCCTCAAACCAGTAGTGCAGGTATTGCATGCACTCTCTGGTGTGCTTGGCGACACGATTAGCGTTGTGAACCTCACGAGCTTCATTTTCCTCATGTCCTTGTTTATTGATTCCTTTTCCAGCCATTTCCACCATCAAAAGCAATCTTTGTTGGAATTGATGTTCTCCTCGCAGTACGCCCTCTCCATTATCGCTTCTGGTCTGACCCTTCTGACATGTCACTACTTCAGGCCGCTAGTGGCGTTAGTTCGAGTTATGACGCACTAGAAGATCTATTTCAATGCATTCAGAATTTTCTTCAACGCCTACATGTTTATACCCAAATTCCTTTTCCCCCCGCGATGACAAGTATACTCGTGAAGATTATGGTTCAAGTACTCTCAGTGCTTGGCTTGGCAACAAAGCAAATCAAGCAGGGGCGTTTCAGTGCGTATGCCCTTCCTCAACATACTTCACGTGTAGTTGAATGTGCAGCAGAGAAATTCGCGAAGAAGCTGTTGGGCGAGAGCGATATCGAAGCTGTGTTACAGAGGCTGGACCGCCTTACCCACGAGGAGGCTCGGATGACCGTTGCCCAGACCTTTGAGGTCGTCCATGGTCTTATGTGTAATCTGAAGGTTGTCATGGACGGTGCGTGATCCTTCTTGACTCGTTACAAGAATTGGACGGGACTTTTCTGTTGTAGATGGCAAGGCATCGATGAGCGACATACGGAAGTCTCTTGGTATGTTCTTTGTGTGCCCACGAATTCGTGTAGATTGGACTAAGGACCAATCTAGTCAGCATGCAAGAGACATCTAGTAAGATAAATAAGATGGAACGTTCGTCATCCTCTGGATCTACTATCTTGGTCTTCGAGGTTGACACTAAATTGAAGGTGACCAATTACAAAAGGATGTGAGAAACTGGCTCTCTCCCCCAAATCATTCGACAAACCACAACATCGCACGTCGAGCTCACCAGAGCGGGACGGCAACTTGGTTCTTGGAGGGGAGTATTATTTCTGAGTGGAAAGAAAGGGGATCCTTGCTATGGATACATGGAAAACGTATGGTTTCTCCATCACTGGCGCGTTTAGACCTCTAATAACGTTTTGACCTATTAGCCGGGTCCGGAAAAAGTATACTCTTGTACGTGTTGATGAATTGTTTCATTTTAATCTGCAGCCAATGAGTTGCCGATCAGGTCCGCGATTATTGAAGAGGTCGCAGGCTTGCGCACAGCTGGGTTGGCATCCATGGCATATTATTATTTCGATTTCAGAGACGCCAAGAAGCAGAATCGCCATGGCCTACTTTCCTCTCTCCTCACCCAGCTCTCCGTCCAGTCAAAATCATATTATGACATAGTCTCCCGGTTGTATGCGGCACATGACAGTGGCATCCAAGATCCCGCAGATCACACACTCACGCAGAGTTTAAAGGAAATGCTGGAACTCCATGAACAGGGACCAGACATACATCATCATAGATGCTTTGGATGAATGCCCGAATGTCTCTGGCATGCCAACATCACGCGAAGAAGTGCTCGAACTTGTGGAGGAGCTCGTCAATCTGGAACTTCCGAATGTTCACATTTGCGTTACTAGTCGCCCCGAATTCGATATCCGAGCCGTCCTCGAGCCCTTGACAACACTTCGCGTGTCTCTCCACGAGGAAAGTGGACAGAAACAAGACATCATGGATTACGTAACGAAGGTCGTGCACTCGGACCGAAAGATGCGGAGCTGGAGAGAGCAGGATAAGCAACTGGTCATCGATGTCCTTTCAGAAAAGGCAGACGGGATGTAAGTCATCACATTCTTCGTGCGTAACTTGCAGTTACTTATTGGATCATGCAGGTTTCGATGGGTGTATTGCCAATTGGAATCCTTGCGTCGCAATCTACCCGCGAGTATCCAGGGTGCCCTCGACCAGTTGCCCAAGACTTTGGACGAGACATACAAACATGCCTTACTCTCCATTGAGGAGGAGAAACGTGAATATGCTCAACGTCTCTTCAAGTGCCTCACTGTATCAATCCGCCCTTTGCATGTTGCCGAACTCGCCGACATTCTTGCCATAAGGTTCGAGCCTGGTTCGCTTCCAAACTATGACGTAGGGTGGCGCCTAAGCGATGCAGAGGAAGCCGTTCTCTCTGTTGGCTCGAGCTTGATATCGGTGGTCAATGTCGATGGCTCCAAAGTCGTACAGTTCTCCCACTTCTCGGTTAAAGAGTTCTTGACCTCTGATCACCTCGGGGATGACCTTTCCGGGTATCACATCCTTCCCGGTCCTGCACATACCATTCTCGCAAAGGCATGCCTCAGCATCCTGCTCAAGCTTGACGACCGCATTGACAAAGCGACGATCGAGAATCTGCCATTGGCCGAGTATGCTGCTCAGCATTGGGTCGAACATGCTCGATTTGATGATGTGTCATCATTGATACAAGATGAAATGCAGCACCTGTTTGACCCTGATAAATCCCATTTTTCGGCATGGGTGTGGGTTTTCAATATAGATCGTCCTTGGATACAACACATGTCGACGATACATCCGACCCCTCCAGAAGCGACATCCCTATACTACGCGATATTATGTGAATTCCATGACATTGCGCAGCACCTTCTTGTTGCTCATCAGTTAGATGTAAATGAGAGGGGTGATTGTCGGATGAGCCCACTGCAAGCCGCGCTAATGACAAGAAATTTGGAGGTCGCAGGGTTGCTGCTACAGCATAGTGCTGAAGTAGATGTCCGGGATGAAATGGGCGATACTCCTTTGCACCGGGCATCACGAGGGGGGAACACTGACATCGCACGGTTCCTTCTGGAGAATAATGCTGATGTCAACGCACGGGATAGGGAAGACAGAACTCCACTTCACTTGGCGTCAGTGGAGGGACAACTAGAAATGGTTAGTCTGCTGCTCCAGCACGGCGCAACTGTGGACTGTTATGATGAAGATGGCATCACCCCTCTGCACTTGGCGGCGGGTTCGGGACATCTGGACATTTCTCTGTTATTGCTAGACCGGGACGTGGACGTGGACGTACAGGACAACAAGGGTCGGACCCCGCTACACTTGGTTTCATCTAATGGGCACATTGAGGTTGCCAAGCTGCTCATCCAGCGTGGTGCAGCTGTTGATAGCCGGAATGGTCTGGGGCAAACTCCCTTGCACCACGCTTCATGGAGTGGCCACCTCGATATCGTACGGCTCTTGATCGAGAACGGCGCGAACGTATCTTCCAGATCCAACAAGGGCTCGACTCCGTTTCACTCAGCATCACAAGGCGGGCACCTTCATGTTGTCGAGTTCCTACTTCGCTGTGATGTCAATCACGATGTCGGCGTTCAGAATGCGAACGGACAGACCGCATTGATCCTAGCATCCCACGGAGGGAAACTTGACGTTGTGCGCTTCTTAATCGATCAAGGAGCAGACTTGAATTCCCGGTGCGATGGTTCATGGGTCGCATTACACTGGGCAACTCAAGAAGGTCATCTTGACGTCGTACAGCTGCTTCTAGACCGCGGTGCAGACGTGAATGTACGGAGCAACCACGTTTGGACTCCGCTGCATGTGGCTTCGCTGAATGGGCATATCCAAGTTGCACGATTGCTAGTTGAACGTGGGGCAATTGTCGATTATTGTAATGATCAACAGGAAACACCACTTGAATGGGCAGCTGGAAGTAGGCAAGTCGAAGTCGTACACTTCCTACTCGAGTCAGGAGCGAATGTACATGCGATGGATGAAGCCGGCTGGACTCCGTTACACACGGCATCATGGCATGGCCATCTCAAGATCATCAGGTTGTTGCTCAGTCGAGGTGCGGATCTCGACTCACGGAATCACGCCAATGAGATTGCCGCAGATTTGGCATCGGAGAATTATAAGGCCAAAGTTGCAGACTTCCTGATCAAGTGCAAAGGAGACGAGAATTTTCGGAATGGGATATGCTCAACTGGATTGGATATAATGCTGCACGACACTGATGAAGAGGACATTACGGAACCAACTTCACTACATGCTGCGGTCGCAGAGGGCGAACTTGGCGTTGTGCAGTCGCTTCTTGTACGTGGGGCAGATGCCAATGCACGAAATGCAGAAAATGTAACTCTGCTAGGACTGGCATCAAAAGGGGGCACTTCGATATGGTGCACTTACTGATTGAGCGCGGCGCGGAGGTGGATTCACGGGACAGTTTTGGGCAGACCCCGTTACACTGGGCATCGCGCTATGGGCACACTGATGTGGCACGGTTGTTGATTGATCACGGTGCGGATGTGAACGCCAGGAAGCAAGATAATTGGGCTCCCATTCATGTCTCAGCAGCCTCGGGAGAATTCGACGTTGTAGAATTGCTGCTTGCACGAGGCGCGAACCCGCATTATCTCACCGATGACGGTCGATCCGCATTCCAATTGGCGAGAGGAAGAGGATACCGTGAAATTGTACACCTACTCAGAGAGCAAGTTGCAAAGTAAGCATAGCACTTACTAGTAAGGTGTGATGAATCATTGTATGGGCGCTGATTTGATAGCTAACTTGAATCGCTTGGTCCACAGCGGCACACTGTCATCCACCGTGATGCCTCAGTGACTCTGTGTTTTCGGCTATCCCCATCCACCTTCCAGATTTTGCGCTTCAAATTGTGCGCCGCTCAAGGTTCGCGTTTACTATACTTTCCACCTAGCGTTGCTAAGTAGTTGTAATTTGTGGTTTTTCTATCGCTCTCAGGCTTCTACTTTACTCATTCGTTGACCGTGATCATGCACATATACTCCTGGCCCGTCGTCATATAACCATATTGCGTTCTCTCCTCTTAGTTTCTGTGTGACCCTTCCTTGGTATCCTCTCAACGATTCGAAGCCTTGCGTTGCTAAATTCTAGTTTCTAACTTGATTTACTTTGTTAGTTTGAATTCCAGAGCCTTTTGAAATTACTGAGAACGCATTATTATAATCGCTATATCACACAAACATTCCTTCCGCACAAACCACCAGGCCCTCCAGTCGCAAAGCGCCCACGCGCGGGGGTATGTATGGGTTGAGCGCATTGTCGGGAACGAAAGGGGTGCGTAGTAGCCCCGCGGCGAGGACGATGTGTGCAGAAGAACTGTGATGATGAGATGGGAGATAATACTGTAGATGATAGCGTTTTCCAGTGGATGAAAACGAAAGATTCTTGGGCGCAGCGGTAGTTCAGAGGGGGTGTCTCCGTTGCGACGAGGAAGCATAGGGCAGTAGTTATTTTTTTGCGAAGATGTCAATGTGTTTTGGTGATTTAGCGTACTGTATTACAAAACGTATCGTCGGGCGGCGTGAGCCGAATACAGTAGAGAGATAAACGGAGAAAGGGGGGGGGGTGGTTCGACCCTTTCTCATCGGTGCCGCCGGTACTACCAAAAGGTTTTTTTTTGCTTCTATCGCGTTCGCGAGACGCCAGCGCACATCGTCGACGGAGGGCGAGCTACTAGTACCAAGTAGCACAAAAAAATCGTCATGACCTATTTTTTGTTTTTCAGGAACAGGAGTCTACACGGGTTCTTTCAAGGCTTTCCCCCGCGGGATAGGTTTCATATACAGAAATATAGATCATAATTAGGATGCAAAGTTTAAAAAATGGACATATGGTGGAGTTCTCGCCGGAGTTACCGTGCCAGTGGACGGCTTGACGTTTTTTGGGGGGGCAAGGCTGTGAAGGCCGCGCCACGCCGCGCGACGTTATTAATAAAAGGGAGTACTGTAGTACAGTATGGTGGGTTTTGTTCGCCCCCGTAGTTGTCGTAGGGATGGGTGTCTCAAGGGTAAAAACAAACGAGAGGTATGGGAATAAAAGTCTCTTCGCTCACTTGGTACTATGCATCTTTTTTCTCACACAACTCATGGTGAAACAGGTCATCCGCGGGAACGCCGGGTGACCTTTTTTTTGCTTAAAAGGGATATGCCTCTCCTTTGCTCGCTTCCCATCTGGGCACGATGAGTTAATTTTAGAGTTGTGGGGAAAGCTTGGGTGTTTGCGATAATGGTCATGCGACCTAAAATAGGATTACATATACGGAGAAACCCTTTTTTTTTAAGTCTACATTTATATTCCGCAACATGTGGCTATGACAAAGACGTAGTCCCGGGGTGGGATAGTAAAGGCGGCCGACGAAGTAAGGAGCGTAGTGCTGTACTCAACGTTTTCGTGGTTGTGTAGTGGGGGAAGTCTATAGTAGGGTTTACAAGTACACTAATTAGCATATTCTGGCGCCTACTCCGGCAAGAGGATCTGTCCCGGGTCCCAGACTTGTCTCGGGAGCATGCAGGCGCGGGTCGATTTGATGAACAGGCTCACAGCCTTTCCTCCTTGGGCCGTGCTCAGTAGGATGGGGAGTGAGAGGTCGCGATCTACCGGCTGGAGGATGATGCGACGGGCGTCATCGTAGGGTGGGCAGGCCGTGATGACGTGTTCGGCGGTTTGCATGGGTGCCCTGCAGGAGCAGCTCGTGGGGAGGTCTGGGTGGAATTTGGCCGTGTACGACCCGATGAAGGCATGGCCCGCAATGATCCTGACGAGGGTGGAGAAGACCGCCCTCTCCTGTCCCTTTGACCCTTGGATTACTGGCGGGATTTTGCCGTTCGGAGGGCAATGTAAGTTTGAGAGTGGTGATTGTTGTTCAGCCAGTGGTTGGCCCATGTGTCGATTGCTGAGGCTTTGGCTTCGCGACGTTGACAGCTGATGGTGAGCGGTTCACGGTGGTTGGGCGGGAGCGGGCGCGGGGTGATCGTGTTTGTAAGGTGCTTGGCACGAACGAAGCTGTGTAGCGAGCGGTCTTGTGGTGCCCAGACTACCTGGACTTTGAGGTTCCTCTTTAAGGAAAGGAGAATGTCAGCCTTCTGTCTGAACGAGAGAGAGAAGGCTTGGCCGGGGTGAGGGCCAGGCTTGGTTATGTTGCAGATGGCAGTGGAGACTGTGGAGTCAGGGGAGATGAGGACGAGGTGGGTAGTAGGGAGGATAGTAAGGATAAGTGAGATACCGGTGTCAAGGGCTGCGAGCTCGGTGTTGAGCACCGCAACCATAAGCCCTAGGGGGCGCTCGGAGTGGCCGATTTCTCTGCCGTTGCCATAGGCCACGGCGGCCGCGATACCGATAGGGGTGTTGTCTTCTCTGTCAGCGTTAGTGAGGGCACCCCGGCAGAAGATCGCCACTGGGGGACATTTCGGCTTTGAAGGAGGTAACCCAACGTTTTCGGTCTTCTCCGCAGCGGACTTGGGGGCCTGGCTGAGTCGGTCATCCCATCCGCGCAGGTTCCACGGCGTGAGGGCATGCGGGCGAAGGCGGGGGCTGTGTGTCGGGACGAGATCAGCTAGTTCTGTTAGGCGAGAGCGGGCAGGGCGGTTATGGGCGGGAGGAATGGGAGTGGGAGGTCTACTTCTGTGGTGCTGCTCCAGTCACTGCCTAGGCGTTTGAGCAGTTGGCTGCCGCATGGGAGGCGGTATAATCTGAGGGCAGAGTTCTTTATCAGCAGTTTGATACAGATGTCAACGGGATAGATGGCCATGAGTTGGTGTAATGGCTCACGTACCAGATATGATGCGAATAGCCTCATTTTGAGCTGTTTGAAGTTGTTTGACAAGGCCTAGTTGGCCCTTGTACCAGAGCTGCACACCGTGAGTACCCGGGAGGCATATGGCCAGGCGCCACCTGGCAAAGTCGAGACCTCTGACTGAGTTTCTAAGGAGCTGGAGTGACTTGAGAGTGGACTTGACACGGTTGGCAACGATGGAAATGTGTTGCTTCCACTGGAGTTTGAAATCGATGTGGAAGCTAGATAGCGGACCCAGTTAGTAGCATCAATTCTATAATAGGTGAGTCGGGCGTACAGCCCAGTGAGCGGGGACGGGAGAAATAAATGGGCTCGGTTTTTTCAGGCTCGATACCAAGTCCCGATCGCATGAGCCATTCTTCGCACTCGGTTGTAGGGCCTGTAGGCCGAGCGGAGGCGGTGGCTGACGGTATCGTATGATGCGCCACACGCAAAGATAAGGCCATCGTCCACATACATGGAGAGGCTCGAGTTGTTCCACTGGTGCATTTGAGAAGGAGGGGGTAAGTGTAGATGATGGAGCGGACCGGAGAGATGGGGGAGCCTTGTGGGGCGTCAACCATGATGGAGATGAGGTCGGAGACGAAGCCGTTGAAGCGGAGTTTGACAGAGCGAACGACCTGAGCCATGAGGTCAGTTCGAGGGAGAAGCCTAGTGACTGGAAGACATGGATAAGTCGGTTGTGGTTAATGTTGTCAAAGAGGAAGGCTACACAGACTAGGTTGTTGCCCCGCTGCCAGTGGGAACGCCTCACGTGGTAAGTTATTTTTGGTAACCTGGTAAGCCGGCTCGGGCCTGTCCCTGCCCATTTGCCGTGCTATCTCACCCGTCCCAGTGCTGACAGGCCATTTTGATGATGCTTCCTATTCGTTATCTCCTCTGTGTGCCAGACTCGGAGTCTACGCTAGGCTATAGACATATGTCCCCAACAGGAGATGACGATATTCTGGGTGCGATGTCCTATTAGTGTGTGGTTCACCTCAACGCCATTTCTTCTTTCATGCTTTCTCTTCTAGATGCGGACAATGCTCGCTTTGGCGTGCTCTGGGTACAGGAGTAGAGGTACTGTATGTGCTCTTAAGTGTGGTGCGTTCCGCTTTTCCTTCCATGTTATTAGTATTGACTAGTTGCGCTGGGCCCACGTAGGTGTATTAGTGACACTAGGATGTGAGAATCGCCTTGCGGGACATTTTAGACGAGAGAAGGACGCAGGAGCTCAGACCTGAAACAAAATTGCGATCCTTTCGCATTCTTTCGGACCTCCGGGTGTTCAACGATGATTTTGATTTCGAAAACTCACCATTACCTTGGCTGATGTCCTGCACACCATTCTCGACTTCCAGTCACGCGTACTTTTGTCCATGCTTCTTCCATGGGTGAATCCCGCTACGCATGTAACCGTAATAGCATTGACCTCCGAGTATCCCTTGTCCAGACACACGTACTGAGTTCCTTCAATCCCGGGACAGGTGATCTCTCGTTTGCCGAGGACGTACGGGAAGAGGTGAGCAGACCAAACGAGTAGAGTACTGAAAGTGATATGATAAGGAAGGATTTTAGTCTCGTTATCGGTGATGTGAGCGTTTCAAGAGCATATATATTCGCGACACATGCTCCTTAAAAAGAACCTTGCATCGCAAGTCGCTCGATGTGGTGCCTGGTATCTATGGGTGGGCAAATTCAAAGGATATTTTGTTTCTATGGTAGCACTGTGGATCATGAAACGATGTCGATAGCTAGTTATCGGAGAAATTTGTGTTAATGTAATCATGATGTCAGGCAAAGGCTACCAGGACCCAACTCGACTTCAAGCTTCAAATTGATCTATCATACCCGGGCCTCTGAGTGATTTGATATGTTCGAGCGTCTACTGTCAAGGTCACATCACCCTTTGAGGCTGTGTCAATGAGGCGACACGAGGCGGCCCATGCGCCCACTGGCATCTACCATACCCTGAACTCCTTCACCACTGGCAGTCTTGCTTTCCTATCATTCCTACATCAACCCTCTTACCTACACGAGTTTGATGGCATCTACTTCCACCTTACCTTCCAACTTACCTACTATCATCGACGCTGCCTTAGACGAGTACACCAAGCAGACAGGGATAAATCTCACCGAGCACCCATCCTCTCACAAAATCCATCAATCTGATTCCCCAGATGATATCCTAGCACTTTTCCAACAGCGAGAGAAGGACTTTAAGGAATATCGAGATGGAAATCGCAAGCTGATAAATTGCCTCAAACCAGTCGTGCAGGTATTGCATGCGTTCTCTGGCGTCCTTGGCGGGGCGATTGGCATTGTGAGCCTCACGGACTTCATTTCCCCCACGTTATTGTTTATTCATGACTTTTCCAGTCACATCCACCAGCAAGAGCAATCTTTGTTGGAATTGATGTTCTCCTCGTAGTACGCCCCCTCCATTACCGCTTCCGGTCTGATCCTTCTGACATCTCACTTTGTCAGACTGCTATTGGTGTTAGTTCGAGCTACGACGCACTCGAAGATCTATTTCAATGCGTTCAGAATTTTCTTCAACGCCTACACGTTTATACCCAGATCCCTCCCACCCCCGCGATGACGAATATACTCGTGAAGATTATGGTTCAAGTACTCTCAGTTCTTGGCTTGGCAACAAAGCAAATCAAGCAGGGACGTTTCAGTACGTACCCCCTTCCTCAATATACCTCACCTGTAGTTGAACGTGCAACAGAGAAATTCGCGAAGAAGTTACTGGGAGAGACCGAGATTGAAGCTGTGTTACACAGGCTGGACCGTCTTACCGACGAGGAGGCTCGCATGACCATTGCCCAGACGTTAGAGGTCGTCCATGGTCTTATGGGGAATCTGAAGGTGGTTATGGACGGTGCGTGATCCACTTGACTCGTTACAAGAATTTGACAGGACTATTTTCTCGTAGATGGCAAGGCATCGATGAGAGATATACAGAAAGCTCTTAGTATGTTCTTTGTGTGTCCACGAATTCATGTGGATTGGACTGAGGACCAATCTAGTCAGTATGCAAGAGACAGCTAGTAAGATAAATAAGATGGAACGTTCGTCATCACCTGGATCTATTGTCTTGGTCTTCGAGGTTGACACTAAATTGAAGGTGACAAATTACAAAAGGATGTGAGAAACTGGCTCTCTCCCCCAAATCCTTCGACAAACCACGACATCGCACGTCGAGCTCACCAGAAAGGGACGGCAACTTGGTTCTTGGAGGGGAGTATTATTTCTGAGTGGAAAGAAAGGGGATCCTTGCTATGGATACATGGAAAACGTATGGTTTCCTCAACACTGTGCGTTCAGAGTTCTAACCACATTTTGGTCTATCAGCTGGGTCCGGTAAAAGTATACTCTTGTACGTGTTGATGAATTGTGTTTCACATTGATCTGCAGCCACTGAGTTTCCGACCAGATCCGAGATTATCGAAGATGTCGCAGGCTTGCGCGCAGCTGGGTTGGCATCCATGGCATATTATTATTTCGATTTCAGGGACTCCAAGAAGCAGAATCGCCATGGCCTACTTTCCTCTCTCCTCACCCAGCTCTCCGCCCAGTCAAATCCATACTATGACATCGTCTCCCGGCTGTATGCGGCAGACGACAGTGGCATCCAAGGTCCTACCGATCATACACTCACGCAAAGTTTAAAGGAAATGCTGGAACTCTCCGGACATGGACCGATATACATCATAATAGACGCTTTGGACGAATGTCCGGATGTCTCTGGCACACCAACTTCACGCGAAGAAGTGCTCGAACTTGTGGAGGAGCTCGTCAATCTGGAACTTCCGAATGTTCACATTTGTGTTACTAGTCGACCCGACATCGGCATCCGAACCGTCCTCGAGCCCTTGACAACACTTCGAGTGTCTCTCCACGAGGAAAGTGGACAGAAGCAAGACATCATGGATTACGTAATGAACTTCGTAAAGTCGGACCGAAAGATGCGGAGCTGGAGAGAGCAGGATAAGCAACTGGTCATCGAATTCCTTTCAGAAAAGGCAGATGGGATGTAAGTCACCACATTCTTCCTGCGTGACTTGCGGTTACTTATTGGATCATCCAGGTTTCGATGGGTGTATTGCCAATTGGATTCCTTGCGTCGCAATCTACCTCCGAGTATCCAAAGTGCCCTCCACCGGTTGCCCAAGACTTTGGACGAGACATACAAACACGCATTACTTTCCATTGAGGAGGAGAAGCGTGAGTATGCTCAACGTCTCTTCAAGTGCCTCACTGTATCGATCCGCCCCTTGCACGTCGCCGAACTCGCCGACATTCTTGCCATACGGTTCGAGCCTGGTTCGCTTCCGGAGTATGACGTAGGATGGCGCCTAAGCGATACAGAGGAAGCCGTTCTCTCTGTTGGCTCGAGCTTGATATCGGTGGTCAATGTCGATGGCTCCAAAGTCGTTCAGTTCTCCCACTTCTCGGTTCAGGAGTACTTGACCTCCGATCACCTTGGGGACGGCCTTTCCGATTATCGCATTCTTCCCGGTCCTGCACATACCATTCTCGCAAAGGCATGCCTCAGCATCCTGCTCAAGCTCGACGACCGCATTGACAAAGCGACGATCGATAATTTGCCATTGGCACAGTATGCTGCTCGGCATTGGGTCGAACATGCACAGTTTGATGATGTGTCATCATCGATACAAGATGAAATGCAGCACCTGTTTGACCCTGACAAATCCCATTTTTCGGCATGGGTGTGGGTTTTCAATATAGATCGTCCTTGGAGACCACATATGTCGACGATACATCCGACTCCCCAGAAGCGACACCCCTATACTACGCGATATTATGTGGATTCCATGACATTGCGCAACACCTTCTCGTTGCTCATCAGTTAGATGTAAATGGGAAGGGTGATTGCCGGATGAGCCCACTGCACGCCGCGCTAATGACAAGAAATATGAAGGTCGCAGGGTTGCTGCTACAGCATGGTGCTGAAGTAGATGTCCGGGATGAAATGGGCGATACTCCTTTGCACCGGGCATCAAAAGGGGGGAACACTGACATCGCACGGTTCCTTCTGGAGAATAACGCTGATGTCAATGCACGGGATACGAAAGACAGAACTCCACTTCACTGGGCCTCAGTGGAGGGACAACTAGAAATGGTTAGTCTGCTGCTCCAGCACGGTGCAATTGTGGACTGTTATGATAAAGATGGCATGACCCCTCTGCGCTGTGCGGCGGCTTCGGGACATCTGGACATTTCTCTGTTATTGCTAGACCGGGACGTGGACGTGGACGTACAGGGCATGAAGGGCTGGACCCCGCTACACTTCGTTTCATTCGATGGGTACATTGAGGTCGCCAAGTTGCTCATCCAGCGTGGTGCAACTATTGATAGCCGGAATGATAAGGAGAATACCCCCTGCATGTCGCCTCAGGGAATGGCCACCTCGATATCGTGCGGCTCTTGATCGAGAACGGCGCGAACGTATCTTCCAGATGCAACAGGGGCTGGACTCCGTTTCACTACGCATCATGGCTCGGGGACCTTCATGTTGTCGAGTTCCTACTTCGTTGTGATGTAAATCACGATGTCGGCGTTCAGAATGCGAAAGGACAGACCGCATTGATCCTAGCATCATACGAAGGGAAATTTGACGTTGTGCGCTTCTTAATCGATCGAGGAGCAGACTTGAATTTCCGATGCAAGAAGTCATGGGTCGCGTTACACTGGGCAGCTCAAGAGGGACATCTTGACGTCGTACAGCTGCTTCTAGACCGCGGTGCAGACGTGAATGTACAGGCCGACGACCTTCGGACTCCTCTGTATCTGGCTTCGCAGAATGGGCATATCAAAGTGGCACGATTGCTAGTTGAACGTGGGGTAATTGTCGATTCTTGTACTGATAAACAGCAAACACCGCTTTACCGGGCAGCTGGAAATGGGCAAGTCGAAGTCGTACACTTCCTACTCGAGTCAGGAGCGAATGTACATGCGATGGATGAAGACGGCTGGACTCCGTTACACAAGGCATCGTGGAATGGCCATGTCAAGATCATCAGGTTGTTGCTCAGTCGAGGAGCAAATCTCGACTCACGGAATCGCGCCAATAAGACTGCCGCAGATTTAGCATCGGAGAATTATAAGGCCAAGGTTGCAGACTTCCTGGTCAAGTGCAAAGGAGACGAGAATGTTCGGAATGGGATATACTCAACTGGATTGGATATAATGCTGCACGACACTAATGAAGAGGACATTACGGAACAAACTTCACTACATGCTGCGGCCAAAGAGGGTAAACTTGGCACTGTGCGGTCGCTTCTTGAACGAGGAGCAGATGTCAATGCACGAAATGCAGAACATGAAACTCCGCTAGAACTGGCATCAGAAATGGGGCACTTCGATATGGTGCACTTATTGATTGAGCGCGGCGCGGAGGTGGATTCACGGGACAATGCTGGGTTGACCCCGTTACACAGGGCATCGCGATTTGGGCACACTGATGTGGCACGGTTGTTGATTGACCACGGTGCGGATGTGAACGCCAGGATGCAGTATAATTGGGCTCCCATTCATCTCTCAACAGGCTTTGGACATCTCGACGTTGTAGAATTGCTGCTTGCACGAGGCGCGAACCCGCATTATCTCACCGATGACGGTCGATCCGCATTCCAATTGGCGAGAGGAAGAGGATGCCGTGAAATTGTACACCTACTCAGAGAGCAAGATGCAAAGTAAGCATAGCACTTACTAGTAAGGTGCGATGAATCATGGTATGGGCACTGATTTGAGGGCTAACTTGGTCCATAGCGGCACACTGGCATCCACCGTGATGCCTCAGTGACTTTGTTCGGCTATCCCCATCCACCTTCCAGACTTGCGCTTCAAATTGTGCAGGTTCACGTTTACTATACTTTCCACCTAGCGTTGCTAAGTAGTTGTACTTTGTGGTTTTACTATCGCTCTCACGCTTCTACTTTACTCATTCGTTGACCGTGATCATGCATATATACTCCTAGCCCGCCGTCATATCACCGTGTTGCGTTCTCTCCTCTTAGTTTCTGTATGACACTTCCCTAGTATCTCGGAATGCCTCTGAACGATTTTCGCGAAGCCTTGCGTTGCTAAATTCTAGTGTTTAACTTGATTTAGTTTGTTAGTTTGAATTCCAGAGCTTTTTGAAATTACTGATAATCGCTGTACTAGTAAGACACTAAATGTTCCGCACAAACCACCAGGCCCTCCAGTCGCGCGCGCCCACGCGCAGGGGGTTTCATGTATGGGTTGAGCGCATTGTCGGGAATGGAAAGCGGTGCGTAGTAGCCCCGCGGCGAGGACGATGTGTGCGGAAGAACTGTGATGGTGAGACGGGAGGTAATACTGTAGATGATAGCGTTTTCAAGTGGATGAAAACGAAAGTTTCTTCGGCGCGGCGGTAGTTAAGAGGGGGTGTCTCCGTCGCGACGAGGAAGCATGGGGCAGTAGTTATTTTTTGCGAAGACGTCAATGTGTTTAGTGATTTACCGTATAAGTACAAAAAACGTATCGTCGGGCGGCGTGAGCCGAATACAGTAGAGAGAAAAATGGAGAAAAGGGGGGGGGGTCGACCCTTTCTCGTCGGTGCCGTCGGTACTACTCAAAAGGTTTTTTTGCTTCTATCGCATTCGCGAGACGCCAACGCACATCGTCGGCGGAGGGCGAGATACTAGTACCAAGTAGCACAAAAAAATCGTCATGACCTATTTTTTGTTTTCAGGAACAGGAGTCTACACGGGTTCTTTCAAGGCTTTCCCCGCGGGATAGGTTTCATATACAGAAATATAGATCATAATTAGGATGCAAAGTTTAAAAAATGGACATATGGTGGAGTTCTCGCCGGAGTTACCGTGCCAGTGGACGGCTTGACGTTTTTTGGGGGGCAAGGCTGTGAAGGCCGCGCCGCGCCGCGCGACGCTATTAATAAAAGGGAGTACTGTAGTACAGTATGGTGGGGTTTGTTCGCCCCCGTAGTTGTCGTAGGGATGGGTGTCTCAAGGGTAAAAACAAACGAGAGGTATGGGAATAAAAGTCTCTTCGCTCACTTGGTACTATGCATCTTTTTTCTCACACAACTCATGGTGAAACAGGTCATCCGCGGGAACGCCGGGTGACCTTTTTTTTGCTTAAAGGGGATATGCCTCTCCTTTGCTCGCTTCCCATCTGGGCACGATGAGTTAATTTTAGAGTTGTAGGGAAAGCTTGGGTGTTTGCGATAATGGTCATACGACCTAAAATAGGATTACATATACGGAGAAACCCTTTTTTTTTCTAAGTCTACATTTATATTCCGCAACATGTGGCTATGACAAAGACGTAGTCCCGGGGTGGGATAGTAAAGGCGGCCGACGAAGTAAGGAGCGTAGTGCTGTACTCAACGTTTTTGTGGTTGTGTGGTGGGGGAAGTCTATAGTAGGGTTTACAAGTACACTAATTAGCATATTCTGGCGCCTACTCCGGCAAGAGGATCTGTCCCGGGTCCCAGACTTGTCTCGGGAGCATGCAGGCGCGGGTCGATTTGATGAACAGGCTCACAGCCTTTCCTCCTTGGGCAGTGCTCAGTAGGATGGGGAGTGAGAGGTCGCGATCTACTGGAGGATGATGCGACGGGCGTCATCGTAGGGTGGGCAGGCCGTGATGACGTGTTCGGCGGTTTGCATGGGTGCCCTGCAGGAGCAGCTCGTGGGGAGGTCTGGGTGGAATTTGGCCGTGTACGACCCGATGAAGGCATGGCCCGCAATGATCCTGACGAGGGTGGAGAAGACCGCCCTCTCCTGTCCCTTTGACCCTTGGATTACTGGCGGGATTTTGCCGTTCGGAGGGCAATGTAAGTTTGAGAGTGGTGATTGTTGTTCAGCCAGTGGTTGGCCCATGTGTCGATTGCTGAGGCTTTGGCTTCGCGACGTTGACAGCTGATGGTGAGCGGTTCACGGTGGTTGGGCGGGAGCGGGCGCGGGGTGATCGTGTTTGTAAGGTGCTTGGCACGAACGAAGCTGTGTAGCGAGCGGTCTTGTGGTGCCCAGACTACCTGGACTTTGAGGTTCCTCTTTAAGGAAAGGAGAATGTCAGCCTTCTGTCTGAACGAGAGAGAGAAGGCTTGGCCGGGGTGAGGGCCAGGCTTGGTTATGTTGCAGATGGCAGTGGAGACTGTGGAGTCAGGGGAGATGAGGACGAGGTGGGTAGTAGGGAGGATAGTAAGGATAAGTGAGATACCGGTGTCAAGGGCTGCGAGCTCGGTGTTGAGCACAGCAACCATAAGCCCTAGGGGGCGCTCGGAGTGGCGGATTTCTCTGCCGTTGCCATAGGCCACGGCGGCCGCGATACCGATAGGGGTGTTGTCTTCTCTGTCAGCGTTAGTGAGGGCACCCCGGCAGAAGATCGCCACTGGGGGCCATTTCGGCTTTGAGGGAGGTAACCCAACGTTTTCGGTCTTCTCCGCAGCGGACTTGAGGGGCCTGGGTGAGTCGGTCATCCCATCCGCACAGGTTCCACAGCGCGAGGGCATGCGGGCGAAGGCGGGGGCTGTGTGTCGGGACGAGATCGGCTAGTTCTGTTAGGCGAGATCAGGCGGGGCGGTTATGGGCGGGGAAGAATGGAAGCGGGAGGTTTACTTCTGTGGTGCTGGTCCAGTGACTGCCTAGGCGTTTGAGCAGTTGGCTGCCGCATGGGAGGCGGTATAATCTGAGGGCATAGTTCTTTATCAGCAGTTTGATACAGATGTCAACGGGATAGATGGCCATGAGTTGGTGTAATAGCTCACGTACCAGATATGATGCGAATGGCCTCATTTTGAGCTGTTTGACGTTGTTTGACAAGGCCTAGTTGGCCCTTATACCAGAGCTGCACACCGTAAGTGAGTACCGGGAGGCATATGGCCAGGCGCCACCTGGCAAAGTCGAGAACTCTGACTGAGTTTCTAAGGAGTTGGAGTGACTTGAGAGTGGACTTGACACGGTTGACAACAATGGAAATGTGTTGCTTCCACTGGAGTTTGAAATCGATGTGGAAGCCTATTAGATAGCGGACGCAGTTAGTGACATGAATTCTATAATAGGAGAGTCGGGCGTACAGCCAGTGAGCGGGGACAGGCGAAATAAATGAGCTCGGTTTTTTCAGGCTCGATACCAAGTCCCGATCGCATGAGCCATTCTTCGCACTCGGTTGTAGGGCCTGTAGGCCGAGCGGAGGCAGTGGCTGACGGAATCGTATGATGCGCCACACGCAAAGATAAGGCCATCGTCCACATACATGGAGAGGCTCGAGTTGTTCCACTGGTGAATTTTGAGAAGGAGGGGGTAAGTGTAGATGATGGAGCGGACCGGAGAGATGGGTGAGCCTTGCGGGGCGCCAACCATATGGGGTCGGAGACGAAGCCGTTGAAGCGAAGTTTGACAGAGCGATCTAATAGAAAGGACCTGAGCCACGAGGTCAGCTCCAGGGGGAAGCCTAGTGACCGGAAGACATGGATAAGTGGGTGGTGGTTAATGTTGTCGTTGCCCCAGGCCACCGAGATGTCATGGGTAAGGGCTGGGAACGCCTCAGGTGGTAAAGTTATTTTTGGTACCCACCTTGAATGACGCCGTTGGACAGCGGTTGATGTAAGTTCCCTCTGTCCTCTCTGCCTCACACGCCTCCATATGTACTCCTTACCATACTGCCTCCGTTGACGCCTCCCTCTTATTATGTCTCTTACGGTATCTTCCTCGTGTCGTTACTTGTCTTGTAGGCTACTGTATGTCTTGTTGCTTGTAGCAGGGACAATAGATTCCAATTCAAAAAAAAAAAAAAAAGCTATTTTCGGTAACCCGGTAAGCTGGCGTCCCAGTGCTGACATAAAGCCGTTCCGTTCCGTTTTGACGACCCACTTCGATGATGCTTCCATTCGTTATCTTCTCTGTGTTCCAGACTCGGAGTCTACGCTAATTGAAGCTATAGACTTATTCTGTTCCCAGTAGATGTAAAAAACGATGTCCTGGGTGCAATGTCCTATTAGTGTGTGATTCCTCAACGCCATTTCTCATTTCATGTTTTCTCATCTAGGTGTGGACAAAGCTCGGTTTCGCGTGCATTGGGTATACTCAAATGCGCGCAGTTCGTAGTAATGACTGGAATCTGGAGCAGGAGCTGAGTAGAGCTATGCGTTTTTAAATGTGGTGCGTTCCGCTACATCATCAGTATTGACTAGTTCCACTAGGTCCACGTAGGTGTACTAGTAATACTAGTATGCCTTTCGCATTCTTATGGACCTCCCGGTGTTTACTATGACTTTGATTTGGACAATTCGCCATCGCCTCGGCTGATGTCCTGCACACCCTCCTCGACTTCCAGTTACACGTCCTTTTGTCTACACTTCTTCCATGGGTGAATCCCGCGTAATAGCATCGGGCTTTGCCCGTGTTTCCCACACACATACCCAGTCCCTTCGACCCTGTGGGACAGGTGATCTCTCGTGTGCCGAGGACGTATGCGAAGACGTGAGTACTGAAAGTGACACGATAAGGACGTATTTTATTCCCGTTATCGGAGACCTGCACGTTTAAGAGAACTTGTATATTCGCGATTGGCTCAATGTAGTGCCTCGTATCTATGGCCGAGAAAATTTAAAGGATAATCATTTCTATGGCAGCACCATGTCGATAGCCAGTTATCGTAGAAAATTGTGTACTAAATATAATGTCCCGCAGAGGCTGCCCGGGCCCAACGCGATTAGTACAAGTTGGTCTCGGACCTAGTCTGTATAATTTGATATTTTCCAGCGTCTACTGTCAAGCATGTCAAGGTCACCTGTTCACCAGAATCTCCCTTTGACGCTGTGTAAATGAGGCGATACGGGGCAGCTCATGCGCCCGTCTACTGTACCCTGAACCCTTTCACCACTCCCACTTCTGCTTTCCTGTCATTCCAGAACACATCAACCCTCTTACCTACGTGAGTTCTATGGCGTCTACGACAACAACATCTGGCTTCCCCATTATCATCGATGCTGCTTTACAAGAGTACACCAAGCAGACGGAGATCGATCTTACCCAGAACCCATTCGCTCTCAAAATCCAACACTCCGATTCTCCCGATGATGTCCTAGGGCTGTTCCAAGAGCGAGAGAAGGAGTTTAAGGAATATCGAGATGGAAATCGCAAGCTGATGAATTGCCTCAAACCAGTAGTGCAGGTATTGCATGCACTCTCTGGGGTGCTTGGCGACACGATTAGCGTTGTGAGCCTCATGAGCTTCGTTTCCCTCATGTCCTTGTTTATTGATTCCTTTTCCAGCCATTTCCACCATCAAAAGCAATCTTTGTTGGAATTGATGTTCTCCTCGCAGTACGCCCTTCTCCATTATCGCTTCCGGTCTGATCCTTCTGACATGTCACTACTTCAGGCCGCTAGTGGCGTTAGTTCGAGTTATGACGCACTAGAAGATCTATTCCAATGCGTTCAGAATTTTCTTCAACGCCTACATGTTTATACCCAGATTCCTTTCCCCCCCGCGATGACAAATATACTCGTGAAGATTATGGTGCAAGTACTCTCAGTGCTTGGCTTGGCAACAAAGCAAATCAAGCAGGGGCGTTTCAGTGCGTAGGCCCTTCCTCAAAATATGTCACGTGTAGTTGAATGTGCAGCAGAGAAATTCGCGAAGAAGCTGTTCGGCGAGAGTGACATTGAAGCTGTGTTACAGAGGCTAGACCGCCTTACCCACGAGGAGGCTCGCATGACCGTTGCCCAGACGTTAGAGGTCGTCCATGGTCTTATGGATAATCTGAAGGTCGTCATGGACGGTGCGTGATGCTTCTTGACTCGTTACAAGAATTGGACAGGACTATTTTCGTAGATGGCAAGGCTTCGATGAGCGATATACGGAAATCTCTTAGTATGTTATTTGCGTGCCCATGAATTCGTGTAGATTGGGCTGAGGACCAATCTAGTCAGTATGCAAGACACAGCTAGTAAGATAAATAAGATGGAACGTTCGTCATCATCCGGATCTACTATCTTGGTCTTCGAGGTTGACACTAAATTGAAGGTGACCAATTACAAAAGGATGTGAGGAACTGGCTCTCTCCCCCAAACCATTCGACGAACCACAACATCGCATGTCGAACTCACCAGAGTGGGACGGCAACTTGGTTCTTGGAGGGGAGTATTATTTCTGAGTGGAAAGAAAGGGGATCCTTGCTATGGATACATGGAAAACGTATGGTTTCTTCATCACTGGCACGTTCAGACTTCTAACAACGTTTTGGCCTATTAGCTGGTTCCGGAAAAAGTATACTCTTGTACGTGTTGATGAATTGTTTCATTTTCATCTGCAGCCACTGAGTTGCCGACCAGGTCCGAGATTATCGAAGACGTCTCTGGCTTGCGCGCAGCTGGGATGGCATCCATGGCATATTATTATTTCGATTTCAGAGACGCCAAGAAGCAGAATCGCCATGGCCTACTTTCCTCTCTCCTCACCCAGCTCTCCGTCCAGTCAAATTCATATTATGACATAGTCTCCCGGCTGTATGCGGCACACGACAGTGGCATCCAAGATCCCGCAGATCATACACTCACGCAGAGTTTAAAGGAAATGCTGGAACTCTCCGGACATGGACCGATATACATCATCATGGACGCTTTGGACGAATGTCCGGATGTCTCTGGCGCACCAAGTTCACGCGAAGAAGTGCTCGAACTTGTGGAGGAGCTCGTCAATCTGGAACTTCCGAATGTTCACATTTGTGTTACTAGTCGCCCCGAATTCGACATCCGAGCCGTCCTCGAGCCTTTGACAACACTTCGCGTGTCTCTCCACGAGGAAAGTGGACAGAAGCAAGACATCATGGATTACGTAACGAACTTCGTAAAGTCGGACCGAAAGATGCGGAGCTGGAGAGAGCAGGATAGGCAACTGGTCATCGATGTCCTTTCAGAAAAGGGAGATGGGATGTAAGTCACCACATTCTTAATGCGTCACTTGGGTTTACTTATTGGGTGATGCAGGTTTCGATGGGTGTATTGCCAACTGGAATCCCTGCGTCGAAATCTACCTGCGAGTATCCAGGGTGCCCTCGACCAATTGCCCAAGACTTTGGACGAAACATACAGACACGCCTTATTTTCCATCGAGGAAGAGAAACGTGAATATGCTCAACGTCTCTTCAAGTGTCTCACTGTTTCGATCCGCCCATTGCACGTCGCCGAACTCGCCGACGTTCTTGCCATACGGTTCGAGCCTGGTGCGCTTCCGGAGTATGACGTAGGATGGCGCCTAAGCGATGCAGAGGAAGCCGTTCTATCTGTTGGCTCGAGCTTGATATCGGTGGTCAATGTCGATGACTCCAAAGTCGTACAGTTCTCCCACTTCTCAGTTAAAGAGTTCTTGACCTCTGATCACCTTGGGGACGACCTTTCCGGGTATCACATCCTTCCCGGTCCTGCACATACCATTCTCGCAAAGGCATGCCTCAGCATCCTGCTCAAGCTTGACGACCGCATTGACAAAGCCACGATCGAGAATTTGCCATTGGCAGACTATGCTGCTCGGCATTGGGTCGAGCATGCTCGATTTGATGATGTGTCATCATCGATACAAGATGAAATGCAGCACCTGTTTGACCCTGACAAATCCCATTTTTCGGCATGGGTGTGGGTTTTCAATATAGACCGTCCTTGGGTACAACACATGTCGACGATACATCCGACTCCTCCAAAAGTGACACCCCTATACTACGCGATATTATGTGGATTCCATGACATTGCGCAGCACCTTCTCGCTGCTCATCAGTTAGATGTAAATGGGAGGGGTGATTGTCGGATGAGCCCACTGCAGGCCGCGCTAATGACAAGAAATTTGAAGGTCGCAGGGTTGCTGCTACAGCATGGTGCTGAAGTAGATGTCCGGGATGAAAATGGCTTTACTCCTTTGCACCGGGCATCAGAAGGGGGGAACACTGATATCGCACGGTTCCTTCTGGAGAATAATGCTGATGTCAACGCACGGGATAGGGAAGACAGAACTCCATTTCACTTGGCGTCAGCGGAGGGACAACTAGAAATGGTTAGTCTGCTGCTCCAGCACGGCGCAATTGTGGACTGTTATGATAAAGCTGGCGCGACCCCTCTGCACTGGGCGGCGGTTTCGGGACATCTGGACATTTCTCTGTTATTGCTAGACCGGGACGTGGATGTGGACGTACAGGACAACGACGGTTGTACCCCGCTACACGCTGTTTCACGTTGTGGGCTCATTGAGGTCGCCAAGTTCCTCATCCAGCGTGGTGCAGCTGTTGATAGCCGGAGTGATGAGGAGCAAACTCCCTTGCACCACGCCTCATGGAATGGCTACCTCGATATCGTACGGCTCTTGATCGAGAATGGCGCGAACGTATCTTCCAGATGCAACGCGGGCTCGACTCCGTTTCACTCAGCATCACGAGGCGGGCACCTTCATGTTATCGAGTTCTTACTTCGCTGTGATGTCAATCACGATGTCGGCGTTCAGAATGCGAACGGACAGACCGCATTGATCCTAGCATCTGGCGCAGGGAAACTTGACGTTGTGCGCTTCTTAATCGATCAAGGAGCGGACTTGAATTCCCTGTGCGAGGGTTCATCGGTCGCGTTACACTCTGCAGCTCAAGAGAGTCATATTGACCTCGTACAGCTGCTTCTAGACCGCGGTGCAGACGTGAATGTACAGGACGACCACCTTTTAACTCCGCTGCATATGGCTTCGGAGCTTGGGCATATCCAAGTGGCAAAATTGCTAGTTGAACGTGGGGCAATTGTCGATTCTTGTAATGATCAACAGGAAACACCGCTTGACTTGGCAGCTGGAAGTGGGCAAGTCGAAGTCGTACACTTCCTACTCGAGTCAGGAGCGAATGTACATGCGATGGATGAAGACGGCTGGACTCCGTTACACAAGGCATCATGGAATAGCCATCTCAAGATCATCAGGTTGTTGCTCAGTCGAGGTGCGGATCTCGACTCACGGAATCACGCCAATAAGACTGCCGCAGATTTGGCATCGGAGAATTCTAAGGCCAAGGTTGCAGACTTCCTGGTCAAGTGCAAAGAAGACGAGAATTTTCGGAATGGGATATGCTCAACTGGATTGGATATAATTCTGCACGACACTGATGAAGAGGACATTACGAAACCAACTTCACTACATGCTGCGGTCTCAGAGGGCAAACTTGGCGTTGTGCGGTCGCTTCTTGTACGTGGTGCAGATGTCAATGCACGAAATGCAGAATATGAAACTCTGCTAGGACTGGCATCAGAAAGGGGGCACTTCGATATGGTACACTTACTGATTGAGCACGGCGCGGAGGTGGATTCACGGGGCAGTGATGGGTCGACCCCGTTACACGAGGCATTGCGATATGGGCACACTGATGTGGCGCGGTTGTTGATTGATCACGGTGCGGATGTGAACGCCAGGGACGAAGATAACAAGGCTCCCATTCATGTCTCCGCAAGCATCGGACAATTCGAGGTTGTAGAATTGCTGCTTGCACGAGGTGCGAACTCGCATTATCTCACCGATGACGGTCAATCCGCATTCGAATTGGCGAGAGGAAGAGGATTCCGTGAAATTGTACACCTACTCAGAGAGCAAGATGCAAAGTAAGCATGGCACTTACTAGTAAGGTGCGATGAATCATTGTATGGGCGTTGATTTGAGGGCTAACTTGAATTGCTTGGTCTACAGCGGCACACTGGTATCCACAGTGATGCCTCAGTTACTCTGTGTTTTCGGCTATCCTCATCCACCTTCCAGACTTGCGCTTCAAATTTTGCGCCGCTCAAGGTTCACTTTTACTATACTTTCCTAGCGTTGCTAAGTAATTGTACTTTGTGGTTTTACTATCGCTCTCAGGCCTTTACACATTCGTTGACCGTGATCATCCATATATACTCCTGCCCCGCCGTTCATATAACTGTCTTGCGTTCTCTCCTCTTAGTTTCTGTATGACCCTTCGTTGGTATCTCGGAAAGCCTCTGAACGATTCGAAGCCTTGCGTTGCTAAATTCTAGTTTTTTACTTGATTTAGTTCGTTAGTTTAAATTCCAGAGCTTTTTGAAATTACTGAGAACACATTATTATAATCGCTGTAAGACACCAAACGTTCCGCACAAACCACCAGGCCCTCCAGTCGCGCGCGCCCACGCGCGGGGGTTTCATGTATGGGTTGAGCGCATGGCCGGGAATCGAAAGCGGTGCGTAGTAGCCCCGCGGCGAGGAGGGCTCGGATGTGTGGGGAAGAACTGTGATGGTGAGATGGGAGATGATACTGTAGATAATAGTGTTTTCCAGTAGAGAGAAAAGGGGGGGGGGGGTTCGACCTTTCTCGTCGGTGCCGTGGGTACTACCAAAAGGTTTTTTTGCTTCTATCGCATTCGGGAGACGCCAACGCACATCGTCGGCGGAGGGCGAGCTAGTCATACCAAGTAGCACAAAAAAAATCGTCATGACCTATTTTTTGTTTTTCAGGAACAGGAGTCTTTCAAGGGATTTCCCCCGCGGGATAGGTTTCATATACAGAAATCTAGATCATAAATTAGGATGGAAAGTTTAAAAAATCGACATATGGTGGAGTTCTCGCCGGAGTACCGTGCCAGTGGACGGCTTGACGTTTTTTGGGGGGGGGCAAGGCTGTGAAGGCCGCGCCGCGCCGCGCGACGTTATTAATAAAAGGGAGTACTGTAGTACAGTATGGTGGTTTTTGTTCGCCCCCGTAGTTGTCGTAGGGATGGGTGTGTCAAGGGTAAAAACAAACGAGAGGTATGGGAATAAAAGTCTCTTCGCTCACTTGGTACTATGCATCTTTTTTCTCACACAACTCATGGTGAAACAGGTCATCCACGGGAACGCCGGGGGATGACTCTTCTTTTCTTAAAGGGGATATGCCTCTCCTTTGCTCGCTTCCCATCTGGGCACGATGAGTTAATTTTAGAGTTGTGGATTGTGTTGGGTGTTTGCGATAAATGGCTAAAATAGGATTACATAAACGGGGAAACCCTTTTTTTTAAAAGTCTGCATTTATATTCCGCAAAATGTGGCTATGACAAAGTCGCAGTCCCCGGGGTGGGATAGTAAAGGCAGCCGAGGAAGTAAGGAGCGTAGTGCTGTACTCAACGTTTTCGTGTTTGTGTGGTGGGGGAAGTCTATAGTAGGGTTCACAAGTACACTAATTAGCATATACTCCGGCAGGGGGATCTGTCCCGGGTCCCAGAGTTGTCTCGGGAGCATGCAGGCGCCGGTCGATTTGATGAACAGTGGAGTGGGGTCAGAGGACAGGCGGGGGAGAGAACCCCAGGGCAAGGAAGAGGCGCCCGAACACCTAGTTAGACCGATGATGTAATAAGAGAAGAAGGGTTCTTGACGCGATACCACGACTCAGTCGGCAGGACACGCCCCTGCAACGTGGTGACGAGAGCGAGATTCAACCCACGAGGACCAAGCGCAGACATAAAGCACAAGACAGTCCACATAAAAGCGAGCAGAATGACACCCCCGACTCGAGTTCCCCCACCACGAGCGGCAAAAGCAAAGCCCAAACCCACCACGCTCATAACACCTCCCCCAGACGGAAACACCAGTAACACCCCAGCGTCAGCAAGCAGAAGCTCTAGCCCAGACGTAGACGAGCTTTTGCGCATAGACACACCAACCGACGAAACATCAGACTTTAGTCTTCCCTCGAGCCTATCCCCATCACCAGCACTCCATACGACTCCGCTCACACCCCTACGACCGAGCCCGCTAGGCCCCAATCACGAACCGGCAGACCAACCCGAGCAAGGAATTCAGTGGCCAACACTGCCAGTACAGCCGCCACCTATCCAACCAGCGACCACAGCGCCAGCACGACTAATGGCCACGACAATCGTAGAACCATTCGGAGGGCAGCACACCCAGAACCCAAGGAAGTTCCTCCAGGACCTAGAGTACCAGATGACGCTGACAGGCATCGCGACGGCCCAAGCCAAAGCAGGCTTTCTTCGACTACGCCTAGAAGTGGATTCCGTAGCCAAAGAATGGTACAAGGCACTCCCCGCACTAGTACGCGAGGACTGGGATCAGCTAGCGCCAGCATTCACAGCGCGGTGGGATACGCAACCACTACCAGCCAAGACGGTCATGGAAAAGACGGACGAGCTGATCAAGTACAAGCTCAAGCCAGAAGAGGTCGGAACTATGGTTCCCCACATGGGCAGGATGCAGCACACGCACGTTGCGTGGGCGGAACAAATCCTAGAGAAGGCTCGGGCATGCCAACTCGAGAACAGGACGGAGTACATCCAGCAGGTGCTAGGCCAGTTACCCGGGTCAGTCAGCGAAGGCATACAGCAGAATTACACTGACTGGACCACATTCACGAGCAACGTAAAGGCAATCGACATGGCCCAGCTGAAGACACGAGCCAACGCGGAAAAGACCATCCGCGACCTGACAGCCATGGTCACGGACCTTAAGATGGACAACCAAGCAATGAAGCAGGGGAGAAGTCTCAAGCCGCAGCGCGGAGTCGCCCAGACAGCAGCCGCACCCGCACCAGCCAGAAACAACCCCTCGAACGCGGTTGTACCGTACCGCCCGGGACCGTACACGTCCACCGCCCCCAGAGGCTACCAGCAACGAGTCCCGGCAACAGAAGCGGAGAGAGCAGACATAAGGCAACGACTAACCGTGTACCTACACCAACCGGACACTGACGCAGGCCAAGCCACGTACCGACGACAGATGGCACAGTGGCGAGCGGGTAGAGACAGCAACGACCCAGTCACACCCACGACACCGGTTCCGCTGAGGCCAGGAACGGCAGCAGTGTGCAGCAATGAATGCTACAGGTGCGGCACACACGGACACGTATCATTGCAGTGCCCAGTTCCCGACGGCCACGTGAACAAGTTGTCGGCGGAAGAAGCTAGATGGAGAGTACTCTGCACAGGCGTGCTCGGACGGTCCAATCGAGCCCAAGTGAACCAGGTATTCCTGGTAGACGACAACACGGGAGCATGGCAGGAATGGGACGGAGGAGATCAACAGGGCGATCCGGGAAACGGGGAAGGGTCGACTGCTTAGACGGCGAACAGGCGACCCCAGAAACCCCACCAGCGCCAACACAACAAGGGGAAACGTACGGAGGAGGATCAGGGGAAGAGGAACAAGTAGGGCACTCGGACACAGAGGCAGCATGTACACGCGAGAAATGTGACGTGATCGACCTGTACACAGTCGGAGGATCGGAAGACGCAGCAAGACCGTTCGTCCACGAGGTCCGGCTGCTAGGACCACGAGGCGAGATAGTCCGAGTGCGCGCAACATTTGATGACGGCGCAATGATCTGCGCAATGAGCACAAGTGTTTTCGAGCAGGTAAAACACCGGCTCGGAGCATGGAAGCCATCAACACGTGTACTGCGCATGGCAAACGGCACAGCAGCTAGATCGGAAGCGATCTGGTCAGGAACGGTGGAACTAGACGGAGTAAAGACCACGGGCGCGTTCGAGGTTTTCGACAGCGCAGGGGGATGGTCCTTCCTGCTGGGAAAACCAATGCTCCAGTCGTTCCGAGCACATCACGACTACGAGCGTGATGAAATACAGGTGAGTGACAACAATCAAAAGACAGTTCTGACGAACCAAATAGATATACCATACTACAAGCACAGAGCCAGCCAAGGATCACCGCCAGCAGCAGACTGGAAACAACGAGCGAAAGGGCCACGCCGGACAACGACAATAGCGACCATCAGCAGCCCCGATGAGACGAGAAACCCAGAACCACACACAGCGGAGACACAAGCCGAAACCACGAAACAGAGAGTAGACGAACCGACACCAAGACGCCAAGTCAACCCGTTCCACCCAAGGCGGGTGGAAGAAGTCCTGAACGCGATCAAGATCGGAACCGACCTAACCAGCGATCAGCGGGAGCAGGTACGCGCACTGGTAAGAGCATATGCGGACTGCTTTGCCCTCTCAGTGCGCGAAGTCGTGCCAGCACAAGACGCAAGGCTACACCTAGGAATACCAGCAGACGCCCAGTTGTCCACGAAGGCACGACAGCGCACGTTCACGCCGCCCCAGAGACGTTACCTACACAAGAAGGTACTAGAGATGCTAGAGGCGGGCATCATCGAACGCGCCAACCCAGCAGAAATCAAGTGCGTGTCGGCGACCACGCTGGGACAGAAGCAGCACGACAGAGCAGGGTTAACACTGGAAGAGCTCCAGCAAAAGGTGAATAAGGAATGTGAGGCAGCAGGACTGATGCCCCATTTCCAGGTACCACCGATACAAGGGCCAGAACCAAGCGAAGCGGCCAAGAAATACGAAGAACAAAAATGGCGAATATGCCAGGACTTTCGACAAGTGAACAAGCTCTCGAAAGTAGCCCCGATGCCGCAGGGCGATATACGCGCAAAACAGCACAGATTAAGCGGCCACAAGTACGTCAGCACGATAGACTTCGCCTCAGGATTCTACGCTGTCGAGATCGATCAGGAATCCCGACCATACACCGCCTTTTACGTAGAAGGCCTGGGCCACTTCTGGTACATAAGAATGCCATTCGGCCTCACTGGCGCTCCGACAGCATTCGCGACGATGGCAGCAAACCACCTCCACGACCTTATCGCAGACGAAACAATGGAGATCTTCGTAGACGACGGAGGCACTGCAGCGGACACATTCCAGGGAATGAAGGAAAAGCTCACCAGAATTTTGGACCGAGTCCGAGAGCGGAAACTCTCGCTATCCGCAGCTAAGTCCCAGCTCTTCATGGCGGAGGCCACATTCGCAGGGGCAAGAGTAAGCTTAAAAGGTGTATTACCAGACCTCACGAAGTTGACAGCAATCGTCGATTGGAAACGACCGACGAGCACTCTAAACCTAGTGTCATTCCTTGGTCTAACGGGACACTTCCGCGATCTCATACGCGGCTACGCACGCATCGAAGGACCGCTACGGGACCTACTAGCGCAGGTGTCATTGCCACAGCCCTCCACATCAGCAAAATGTCCAAGCAGCTTATTTGTACTTAAATGTACTTAAAATATTTTTTTAAGTACTCCTAAGTACTTTAAGCACTTTAAGCACTTTAAGTCATTTTAAGACAAGTCAGCCTCCAGGAATTTGCTTATTTTCGCTTATTTTCGCTTATTTTCACTTATTTTCGCTTATTTTCTTTTTTTTTATTACTTAAAATTGGGTCAATTTCAACATTTTAGTGATTTTCAAGCATGTTTAGTTTTAAGCACATTTTAAGAGGATTTTAAGCAAAATTTATTTGAGACTACACTACAACATTTGTAACTAGGACTAAATACAATCCAGTGGAGGCATGGGAGACTCTAAACACAGGAGGTGCTCCAAATGCGGGAGGTGCGTGAGATGCAGGAGGTATGGGAGGCACTCCAAACGCGGGAGGCACGGGAGGCACAGGAGGCGCTCCAAATGCAGGAGGCGTGAGAGGGACGGGAGGTGCAATAAACTGGACTGGACTGGGTCGAAAGCGGGGTCGATGGGCACCGAGGGCTGCGGCAGCAGTTCTGAGGGTAGGAATGACTCGACGAGGGGCTCAGGCATCTCTTGCACCAGTGGGACTGGCACAGGTTCCGAGAGCATGGCAGCAGCCATCTCGGCCATTGGCACGAGCATGCTCGGCGGGCGGTAAAGATGCAGGAGTGGAACTGGAGAGACAGCGTCCTCACGCCCTGTTGGGGGACTGGAAGACATGGCTTCTTCAACGCTATGACGGTTCCGTTTGCAACATCCCATACGCAAATGGTGCCATTTGCCAAGGCTGAGGCGATGCGCTCCCCGTCCGGAGAATATGCCACAGAATAGACCATGCTGGTGTCATTAGTAAACAGACCAGCGAAGATCTCGCCCGTTGCAGCGTCCCACACCCGGATCGTACCATCTGCCGAGGCCGAGGCAATGTGCTGCCCGCCAGGAGAGAATGCGACGCAACTGACCCAGTTAGTGTGTCCAACAAAGGGGCTCACTACGAGCTCCCCTGTTGTGGCATCCCACACCCGAATCGAATCGTCGCGCGAGCCCGAGGCAATGCGCTGCCCATTTGGCGAGAACGCGACAGAGTCGATTGGTTCTTCATGTCCATGAATCGTCATTTCCATTGCTGGCCAGTGAGACAATTGCCCGCGTGCCAAGCACAAAGTACGAAGCAATTTGGGGCATGTCAATGTACGGATTTGTGAGGGGGGTGGAAGGTTGGGGTGTCTCCGACCGCTCCTCAACGGGGGACTGCGCGGTGGGAGATTTTGAGTATAGGCAGTAGGCTGTTGGTGTGGTGATTCAGTGGATGCCCGGAGCCATAATTTGAGCTACGCGAGGAGCCCGAACCCTGTCGCCTGACTCCAGCGGGTAGGCGAGTTGATGATATACGTTGTTCTGGAGTCGCAGACGTGGATACACGGGGTGTTTGAGGCACGCGGGAAGTGGGTTGTGTTTGAGTGTAGGCTCGTTGCGAGGACTGAGACTGAGTGTTGGCTGTCTCCGCAGAGGGTTGGCGGTGAACCTCCTTCGTTCCCTTGCGGCGCGAGACCTGGTCGCGCAACCAGCGCTCCATCTCCTTCAAACGGAAGTCGGGTGGGGCGTGGACAATACGAAAGGCAGCGGGGGCCGTGGCGGGAGGCGCATAAACGCAGGAAACACGGGAGGTGCGGGAAGCGCAGGAGGCGCGGGAGATCCAGGAGGCGCAGGTGCGGAGGCAGCGGCGGAGGAGACGGAAGTGGCCCAGGAGGTGGGGCAGGCGGGGCAGGCGGCGGCGGCGGAGGGGGAGGCGAATAAATAAATAAATGTCAGAGTGCGTTGGGTTGGGGAAGGCAGCGTGACAACATACCGGGGAGGAGGTGCAGAAGGCGTCAGCGCAAGTAGCATGACACCGTGGACCGCCCGGCAGTGCCAGTGGGTCCAGGAGCCGCGCGAAATGGAGGCGAATGCGGTGCAGGCGGCGGAGGAGACGGAAGTGGCCCAGGAGGCCCAGGAGGAGGTGGTGGAGGCGACGCAGGAGGAGGCAGCGGAGGCGGAGGGGAAAAAAGTGTGTCAGGACGCGTTGGGGGCAGGCAGCGTGATAACGTACCGAAAGTGCAGGAGGCATCGGCGCAGGCAGCATGACGCCGTGTGGAGGTGGTGAAAGCGGTGAAGGTGGCACAGGCGCAGGAGGCAGAGGAGGACGCAGCGGAGGCAGAGGCAGAGGAGGAGAGGAAGCGAGGGGCAGCGCGTTGGGGCGGGGGAAGTCAAAAAAAACAGTCACGGTCATGGTGGCAAGAAGGCAGGGATGCTGAGAAGTTTGACGGGGCAAGACGGCAAGCAGTGGTGGCGACAGAGGAGGCCCGACATGGAGACAGCGACTGAGGGGGACAGAGGGAGGTGCAGACAACAAGAGGCACGAAAATGGAAATCAACATCGAGCAAACAAGAGTAAACAGCAGATGCGGAACGACTTAGCAAAATTTTCATGACTTTGGCAAAAACTTCGCGACTTCACAATTTTTTCAGTGTACTTAGCTAATTATGTGATAATTAAGCGACTTTAAGCGAATTTAAGCGAATTTAAGCAACTTTAAGCAACTGTACATGTTTAAGTAACAATTAAGCAAACACAATAACTAAGAAAGCAGTGAACCAATTGTTTTAAGTGGTTTTAAGTGATAATTAAGCGACACCTGATAATCAAGCAACTGGTCAGTGCAGTAAGCAGTCAACAAGATGTTTTAAGTGCAATTAAGTACACAGACATGACACTTAAGCAGTTGGTTAAAAATCACGTGACCATTTTGCTTAAAAATTGGGCATCGCTTAGCTTTGCTTAATTGTGCTTAAATGACTTAATTGTCTTAAGCTTCGCTTAATGTACTTAAAACTACTTAAAAAGCAATTGTAAGCAATTTTAAGTACATTTTAAGCATATTTTAAGCACATTTTAAGTAAAACTTTTTAAGTGACTTTAAGTGACTTTAAGCTGCTTGGACATTTTGCTGATGCACGAAGACGTCGTACCGAAGGGTCATGGCGGCCCACAGCATGGAAGGGCGGTGGGAGGAGAACCACACGAAAGCCTTCCTGGACCTCAAGATCGCGATAACATCAGAGCCAATATTGCGAGGACCCAGGTGGGATGGCACACCGTTCGTAGTAACGACAGACGGATGCCAGGAAGGATTTGCGGGCGTACTGGCGCAAAGGTCCCCCCGCACGAAACCAGACGGCACAGTAACGCACAAGCTCCACCCGATCGCGTTCGCATCGAAACGAACATCCCCAACGGAAGCTAAGTACAAGCCATTCCTACTGGAGTTCGCTGCACTTAAGTTTGCCCTAGACAAGTTTTCAGACACGATCTGGGGGTTCCCAGTAGAAATCGAGACCGATTGCCAAGCCCTCCGCGACACATTGCTCAGCGAGAAACCCAATGCGGTCCACGCACGTTGGCGCGACGGCATACTAGCACACCAGATCATAGACGTGCGCCACGTACCAGGCAAGATCAACGTGGTGGCGGATGGACTGAGCAGACAGTGGGAAGGACAACCCCCCGCTGAGGATGACGGGAGCGACTGGACAGTGAACCCAGACCGAGATGAGCAGGTCGGCTTGATCAATGACGTCCTACTCACACTAGACAAGACAGACCAAGACCAAGTAGAAGCCCTGCGAGAGAGGCTCAAAGATGAGCATCTATTCGTAGAGGTCATAGACGCGATCCGAAACCAAGACAGCGCGAAGACCGTGCGCGACCGGAAGCGCGCCCGCCACAGAGCATCGCAATATGTGCTGGAAGGGGGCAAGCTCTGGAAGCTCCATGGTGGTAAAAGCACAAGAACGAGGACGAAAACGGAGTGTGTGTCAAGGAAGGAAGCAGAGGAGATCGCAGCGGAACAACACCAAAACGGCGGGCACATGGGCCGCGACGCGGTCAAGATCGCGTTGACAGACCGTATCACTAGCCCGGACCTAGACCTGGCGATAGTGCGCGCGATCCGAGCATGTTCGCAATGCAAAAACTTCGGGCCAACGAGGCTAAACGCGCTCCTACAGCCCATAACGAGAAGACATCCCTTTGAACTCCTGGTAGGCGACTACCTGTCCATGCCGGTAGGAAAAGGAGGGTACCACACGATAGGGCTGTACCTCGACACCTTCTCCCAGCACATTTGGGCCTTCAAACACAAATCCGCAGGCACAGCCAAGACAACAGTCGAAGCGCTATCCTGCATCAACAAGAACTTCGTAATGCCCGAGGCGTTCATGACAGACGGAGGATCCCACTTCAACAACGCAGTGGTACGAGAGTTCTGCGACACGAATGCCTGCAAGCACCACGTCACGCCAGCGTACTCCCCGTGGGTCAACGGACTCGTAGAAGGCACGAACAAGATCCTACTCCACGTCCTGAAGCGACTATGCGCCCCAGAGGTAGGCGAGCGCGAGAACGATGGGAGTTGGGAGAACCTTCCCCGAGCATGGCCAGACCACCTAGACACAGCCGTAGCAGCGCTGAACAGGCGCATCCTGCCAGCCCTCAAGTTCACGCCAAAGGAGTTGCTCTTGGGAATGGCAATCAACACACCAAGAACCGAAACGGAGGCAGCGGGGCGAGATGAACCAACCGAGACCGAGGCAGCGATACACATGGCGTACGCAGCACAACAACGGGTCGACGGGTACGAGGCAATCGTCAAACACGCGATCGGACGTAAAAACGCGTTTGACAAGCGGGTTCAGAAACAATCTGGTGAGATCACATTTCGCATCGGGCAACTGGTTCAGGTCTATCGTAGCGACCTAGATTACACATTCAAAACCGAGCGTAAACTAATACCTAAATGGTCACAACCATACCGAATCCGCGCACGCATCCGAAACGCCTACACCCTGGAAAGGCTCGATGGATCCGACACAGAAGGGGAGTTCAGCGCGAGGCGGCTAAGGGGGTTTGTCCCAAAGCCGAGCGGGAAATTAGAGGAAGAACAGGCACAGTGGTTGAAAGGAAACCCCGACAGCGAGGAAGCAGAAGCGGTGCGGACACCGCTATTCGCGAGAGGGGAGCATGGAGTGGGGTCAGAGGACAGGCGGGGGAGAGAACCCCAGGGCAAGGAAGAGGCGCCCGAACACCTAGTTAGACCGATGATGTAATAAGAGAAGAAGGGTTCTTGACGCGATACCACGACTCAGTCGGCAGGACACGCCCCTGCAACAGGCTCACAGCCTTTCCTCCTTGGGCCGTGCTCACTAGGATGGGGAGTGAGAGATCGCGATCCACTGGCTGGAGGATGACGCGACGGGCGTTATCATAGAGTGGGCAGGCCGCGATGACGTGTTCGACGGTTTGCATGGGTGCCATGCAGGGACAGCTTGTGGGGAGGTCTGGGCGGAATTTGGCCGTGTACGACCCGATGAAGGCATGGCCCATAATGAGCCTGACGAGCGTGGAGAAGACCGCCCTCTCGTGTCCTTTCGATCCTTGGATTACCGGCAGGATTTTGCCGTTCGGTGGTGTGGGGAGGGCAATGTAAGTTTGAGAGTGGTCGTTGTTGTTCAGCCAGCAGTTGGCACGTGTGTCGATTGCTGAGGCTTTGGCTTCGCGACATAGATAGCTAATGGTGTGCGGTTCACGGTAGTTGGGCGGGAGCGGACGCGGCCGCGCGGGGCGATCGTGTTTGTAAGGTGCTTGACACGAACGAAGCCGTGTAGCGAGCGGTCTTGTGGTGCCTGGATTTTGAGGTTCCTGTTTAAGGAAAGGAGAATGTCAGCCTTCTGTCTGAACGAGAGAGAAGGGTCGGCCTGGGTGAGGGCAAGGCTTAGTTATGTTGGAGATGGCAATGGAGTCAGGGAAGATGAAGAGGGGGTGGGTAGTAGGGAGGATAGTAACGATAAGTTGGGCGAGTGAGATACCGGTGTCAAGGGCTGCGAACTCGGTGTCGAGCGCCACAACCGTAAGCCCTAGGGGGCGCTCGGAGTGGCGGATTTCTCTGCCGTTAGCGCAGGCCACGGCAGCCACGATACCGATAGGGTGTTGTCTTCTCTGTCGGCATTAGTGAGGGCACCTTGGCAGAAGATCGCCAGCTTACCGTCACTGGGAGCCATTTTCGGCTTTGAGGGAGGTGACCCAGCGTTTTCGGTCTTCTCCGTGGCGGACTTGGGGGGCCTGGGTGAGTCGGTCGTCCCATCCGCGCAGGTTCCACGGCGCAAGGGCATGCGGGAGAAGGCGGGGGTTGTGTGTCGGCACAAGATCGGCTAGTTCTGTTAGGCGAGAGCGGGCAGGGCAGTTACGGGCAGGGAGGCATGAGAGCAGGAGGTCTACTTCTGTGGTGCTGTTCCAGTCACGGCCTAGGCGTTTGAGCAGTTGGCTACTGCATGGGAGGCGGTATAATCTGAGGGCAGAGTTCTTTATCAGCAGTTCAACACAGATGTCAATGGGATAGATAGCCATGAGTTGGTGGAATGGCTCACCTGGGGCTGTTCTGAACGCACCAGATACGATGCGAATGACCTCGTTTGACAAGGACTACTTGGCCCTTGTACCAGAGCTGCACACCGTAAGTGAGTACCGGGAGGCATATGGCCAGGCGCCACCTGGCAAAGTCGAGACCTCTGACTGAGTTTCCGAGGAGTTGGAGTGACTTGAGAGTGGATTTGACACGGTTGGCGACGATGGAAATGTGTTGCTTCCACTGGAGTTTGAAATCGATGTGGAAGCCTAGATAGCGGACACAGTTAGTAGCATAAATTCTATAATGGGCGAGTCGGGCATACAGCTAGTGAGCGGGGACGGGCGAAATAAATGAGCTCGGTTTTTTCGGGCTTGATACCAAGTCCCGATCGCATGAGCCATTCTTCGCACTCGGTGTAGGGCCTGTAAGCCGAGCGGAGGCAGTGGCTGACGGAATCGTATGATGCGCCACACGCAAAGATAAGGCCATCGTCCACATACATGGAGAGGACCGGAGAGATGGGGGAGCCTTGCGGGGCGCCAACCATGATGGAGATGGGGTCGGAGACGAAGCCGTTGAAGCGGAGTTTGACAGAGCGAACGACCTGAGCCATGAGGTCAGTTCGAGGGGGAAGCCTAGTGACTGAAAGACATGGATAAGTCGGTTGTAGTTAATGTTGTCAAAGAGGAGGGCTACACAGACTACTGTAGGTTGTTGCCCCGCTGGGAACGCCTCACGTGGTAAGTTATTTTGGTAACCCTGGTAAGCCGGGCCGGACCTGTCCTGCCCATTTGCCGTGCTATCTCACCCGTCCCAGTGCTGACAGGCCATTTCGATGATCCTTCCATTCGTTATCTCTTCTGTGTGCCAGACTCGGAGTCTACGCTAGGCTATAGACATATGTCCCCAACAGGAGATGATGTCAAGAACGATATCCTGGGTGCGATGTCCTATTATTGTGTGATTCACCTCAACGCCATTTCTTCTTTCATGCTTCCTCTTCTAGATGCGGACAATGCTCGCTTTGGCGTGCTCTGGGTATACAGTACTCAAATGGGCGCAGTTCGTAGCACTTGACTGGAATCTGGAGCAGGAGTAGAGGTACTGTATGTGCTCTTAAGTGTGGTGCGTTCCGCTTTTTCCTTCCATGTTATTAGTATTGACTAGTTGCGCTGGGCCCACGTAGGGTGTACTAGTGATACTAGGATGTGAGAAGCGGGACATTTTAGACGAGAGAAGGATGCAGGAGCTCAGACCTGAAACAAAATTACGATCCTTTCGCATTCTTTCGGACCTCCGGGTGTTCAACGATGATTTTGATTTCGAAAATTCACCATTACCTCGGCTGATGTCCTGCACACCATCCTCGACTTCCAGTCACGCGTACTTCTGTCCAGGCTTCTTCCATGGGTGAATCCCGCTACCCATGTAACCGTAATAGCATTGAACTCCGAGTATACACGTACTGAGTTCCTTCGATCCCGGGACAGGTGATCTCTCGTTTGCCGAGGACGTACGGGAAGAGGTGAGCAGACCAAACGAGTAGAGTACTGAAAGTGATATGATACGGAAGGATTTTAGCCTCGTTATCGGTGATGTGCGCCTTTCAGAGAGCATATATATTCGCGACACATGCTCCTTAAAAAAAAAGAACCTTGCATCGCAAGTCGCACGATGTGGTGCCTGGTATCTATGGGTGGGCAAATTAAAAGGATATTTTGTTTCTATGGTAGCACCGTGGATCATGGAGCAGCGTGACCCCAGCTAGAAACGATGTCGATAGCCAGTTATCGGAGAAAAATGTGTTAATGTAATGTCGTACAGAGGCTACCAGTGACCCAACTCGACTTCAAGCTTCAATCTATCATACCCGGACCTCTGAGTGATTTGATATGTTCGAGCGTCTACTGTCAGGGTCACATCGCCCTTTGAGGCTGTGTCAATCAGGCGACACGAGGAGGCACATGCGCCCATCTACCATACTCTGAACTCCTTCACTACTGGCAGTCTTGCTTTCCTATCATTCCTGAATACATCAACCCTATTGCCTACACGAGTTTGATGGCATCCACTTCAACCTTACCTTCCAACTTACCTACTATCATCGACGCTGCCTTAGACGAGTACACCAAGCAGACAGGGATAAATCTCACCGAGCACCCATCCTCTCACAAAATCCACCAATCTGACTCCCCAGATGATATCCTAGCACTTTTCCAACAGCGGGAGAAGGACTTTAAGGAATATCGAGACGGAAATCGCAAGCTGATAAATTGCCTCAAACCAGTCGTGCAGGTATTGCATGCGTTTTCTGGTGTCCTTGGCGGGGCGGTTGGCATTGTGAGCCTCATTTCCCCCACGTTATTGATTATTCATGGCTTTTCCAGTCACATCCACCAGCAAGAGCAATCTTTGTTGGAATTGATGTTCTCCTCGTAGTACGCCCCCTCCATTACCGCTTCCAGTCTGATCCTTCTGACATCTTACTTTGTCAGACTGCTAGTGGTGTTAGTTCGAGTTATGATGCACTCGAAGATCTATTTCAATGCGTTCAGAATTTTCTTCAACGCCTACATGTTTATACCCAAATTCCTCCCACCCCCGCGATGACAAATATACTCGTGAAGATTATGGTTCAAGTACTCTCAGTGCTTGGCTTGGCAACAAAGCAAATTAAGCAGGGGCGTTTCAGTACGTACCCCCTTCCGCAATATACCTCACCTGTAGTTGAACGTGCAGCAGAGAAATTCGCGAAGAAGCTGCTAGGCGAGAGCGATATCGAAGCTGTGTTACAGAGGCTGGACCGTCTTACCGACGAGGAGGCTCGGATGACCGTTGCCCAGACGTTAGAGGTCGTCCATGGTCTTATGAGGAATCTGAAGGTGGTCATGGACGGTGCGTGATCCTTCTTGACTCGTTACAAGAATTGGACTGGACTATTTTCGTAGACTCGGATGCCAAGGTATCGATCAGGGATGTACGGAAGTCTCTTGGTATGTTCTTTGTGTGCCCATGAATTCTTGTAGATTGGACTGAGGACCAATCTAGTTAGTATGCAAGACACGATAAATAAGATGGAACGTTCGTCATCACCCGGATCTACTATTTTGGTCTTCGAGGTTGACACTAAATTGAAGGTGACCAATTACAAAAGGATGTGAGAAACTGGCTCTCTCCCCCAAATCCTTCGACAAACCACAACATTGCACGTCGAGCTCACCAGAGAGGGACGGCAACTTGGTTCTTGGAGGGGAGTATTATTTCTAAGTGGAAAGAAAGGGGATCCTTGCTATGGATACATGGAAAACGTATAGTTTCCTCAACACTGCGTGTTCAGAGTACTAACCAAGTTTTGGTCTATCAGCTGGGTCCGGTAAAAGTATACTCATGTACGTCTTGATGAATTGTGTTTCACGTTGATCTGCAGCCATTGAGTTGCCGACCAGGTCTGCGATTATCGAAGACGTCGCAGGTTCTGGGTTGGCATCCATGGCATATTATTATTTCGATTTCAGAGACGCCAAGAAGCAGAATCGCCATGGCCTACTTTCCTCTCTCCTCACCCAGCTCTCCGTCCAGTCCAATCTTTATCATGACGTCCTTTCCCGGCTGTATGCGGCACGAGACAGTGGCATCCAAGATCCCGCCGATGATACACTTACGCAGAGTTTAAAGGAAATGCTGAAACTCCCTGGACAGGGACCAGTATACATCATCATAGACGCTTTGGACGAATGTCCGATTGTCTCAGGCACCCCATCGTCACGCGAAGAAGTGCTCGAACTTGTGAAGGAGCTCGTCAATCTGAAACTTCCGAATGTTCACATTTGTGTTACTAGTCGCCCCGAATACGATATCCGAGCCGTCCTCAAGCCCTTGACAACACATCGCGTGTCTCTTCACGATCAAAGTGGACAGAAACGAGACATCATGGATTACATAACGAAAGTTGTTAATTCGGACCCAAACATGCGGAGCTGGGGAGAGCAGGATAAGCAGCTGGTCATCGAATTCCTTTCAGAAAAGGCAGACGGGATGTAAGTCACCACATTCTTCCTGCGTAACTTGCGGTTACTTATTGGATCATGCAGGTTTCGATGGGTGTATTGCCAATTGGATTCCTTTCGTCGCAATCTACCTCCGAGTATCCAAAGTGCCCTCCACCGGTTGCCCAAGACTTTGGACGAGACATACAAACACGCATTACTTTCCATTGAAGAGGAGAAACGTGAATATGCTCAACGTCTCTTCAAGTGCCTCACCGTATCAATCCGCCCCTTGCACGTTGACGAACTCGCCGACATTCTTGCCATACGGTTCGAGCCTGGTTCGCTTCCGGAGTATGACGTAGGATGGCGCCTATGCGATACAGAGAAGGCCGTTCTCTCTGTTGGCTCGAGCTTGATATCGGTGGTCAATGTCAATGGCTCTAAAGTCGTACAGTTCTCCCACTTCTCAGTTAAAGAGTTCTTGACCTCTGTTCACCTCGGGGACAACCTTTCCGATTATCACATCCTTCCCGGTCCTGCACATACCACTCTCGCAAAGGCATGCCTCAGCATCCTGCTCAAGCTTGACGACCGCATTGACAAAGCTACGATCGATAATTTGCCATTGGCAGAGTATGCTGCTCGGCATTGGGTCGAACATGCACAGTTTGATGATGTGTCATCATCAATACAAGATGAAATGCAGCACCTGTTTAACCCCGAGAAATCCCATTTTGCGGCATGGGTGTGGGTTTTCAATATAGACCGTCCTTGGGTACAACACATGTCGACGATTCATCCGACTCGTCCAGAGGCGACACCCCTATACTACGCGATATTATGTGGATTCCATGAGATTGCGCAGCACCTTCTCGTTGCTCATCGGTTAGATGTAAATGGGAGGGGTGGTTGTCGGATGACGCCACTGCAAGCCGCGGTAATGACAAGAAATATGAAGGTCGCAGGGTTGCTGCTACAGCATGGTGCTGAAGTAGATGTCCGCGATAAAAATGGCCTTACTCCTTTGCACCGGGCATCACAAGGGGGGACACTGATATCGCACGGTTCCTTCTGGAGAATAATGCTGATGTCAACGCACGGGATATGAAAGACAGAACTTCACTTCACTTCGCGTCGGTGGAGGGACAACTAGAAATTGTTAGTCTGCTGCTCCAGCACGGCGCAATTGTGGACTGTTGTGATGGAAAGGGCATGACCCCTCTGCACTGGGCGGCGGTTTCGGGACATCTGGACATTTCTCTGTTATTGCTAGACCGGGACGTGGACGTGGACGTACAGGACAGCAAGGGTCGGACCCCGCTACACTTGGTTTCATCTAATGGGCACATTGAGGTCGCCAAGTTGCTCATCCAGCGTGGTGCAGCTGTTGATAGCCGGGATGATGAGGGGCAAACTCCCTTGGACCACGCCTCATTGAAAGGCCACCTCGATATCGTACGGCTCTTGGTCGAGAAGGGCGCGAACGTATCTTCCAGATCCAACAAGGGCTCGACTCCGTTTTACTCAGCATCACTCCGCGGGCACCTTCATGTTGTCGAGTTCCTACTTCGTTGTGATGTCAACCACGATGTCGGCGTTCAGAATGCGAACGGACAGACCGCATTGATCCTAGCATCCCAAGGAAGGAAACTTGACGTTGTGCGCTTCTTAATCGATCAAGGAGCAGACTTGAATTCCCGGTGCAAGAATTCATGCGTCGTGTTACACTGGACAGTTCAACAGGGTCATCTTGACGTCGTAAAGCTGTTTCTAGACCGCGGTGCAGACGTGAATGTACAGGGGGACCACCTTTGTACTCCGCTACATGTGGCTTCGCAGAATGGGCATATCCAAGTGGCACGATTGCTAGTGGAACGTGGGGCAATTGTCGATTCTTGTACTGATAAACAGCATACACCGCTTCACGTGGCAGCTGGAAGTGGGCAAGTCGAAGTCGTACACTTCCTACTCGAGTCAGGAGCGAATGTACATGCGATGGATGAGGCCGGCTGGACTCCGTTACACACGGCATCATGGTATGGCCATCTCAAGGTCATCAGGTTGTTGCTCAGTCGAGGTGCGGATCTCGACTCACGGAATCGCGCCAATAAGACCGCCGCAGATTTGGCATCGAAGAATTATAAGGCCAAGGTTGCAGACTTCCTGGTGAAGTGCAAAGGAGACGAGAATTTTCGGAATGGGATATGCTCAACTGGATTGGATATAATGCTGCACGACACTAATGAAGAGGACATTACGGAACCAACTTCACTACATGCTGCGGCCAAAGAGGGCAAACTTGGCGTTCTGCAGTCGCTTCTTGTACGTGGGGCAGATGTCAATGCACGAAATGCAGAACATAACACTCTACTACAACTGGCATCAGAAAAGGGGCACTTCGATATGGTGCACTTACTGATTGAGTGCGGCGCGGAGGTGGATTCACGGGGCAGTGATGGGCGGACCCCGTTACACGAGGCATCGGAAAATGGGCACACTGATGTGGCGCGGTTGTTGATTGACCACGGTGCGGATGTGAACGCCATGGACGAAGATGATTGTACTCCCATTCATGTCTCAGCAGCCATGGGACAATTCTACGTTGTAGAATTGCTGCTTGCACGAGGCGCGAACCCGCATTATCTCACCGATGACGGTCGATCCGCATTCCAATTGGCGAGAGGAAGAGGATTCCGTGAAGTTGTACACCTACTCAGAGAGCAAGATGCAAAGTAAGCATAGCACTTACTAGTAAGGTGCGATGAATCATTATATGGGCGCTGATTTGATAGCTAACTTGAATCGCTTGGTCCACAGCGGCACGCTGGCATCCACCGTTATGCCTCAGTGGCTCTGTGTTTTCGGGTGTCCCCATCCACCTTCCAGACTTGCGCTTCAAATTGTGCGCCGCTCAAGGTTCACGTTTACTATAAGTAGTTGTACTTTGTGGTTTTACTATCGCTCTCACGCTTCTCCGTTACTCATTCGTTATTCATGCATATATATACTCCTAGTCCGCCGTCATATAACTGTCTTGCGTTCTCTCGTCTTAGTTTCTGTATGACCCTTCGTTTGTATCTCGGAAAGCCTCTGAACGATTCGAAGCCTTGCGAAGACGTCAATGTGTTTGGTGATTTACCGCATAAGTACAAAAAACTTATCGTTGGGCGGCGTGAGCTGAATACGGTAGAGAGATAACCCCGGGGGGGTTCGACCCTTTCTCGTCGGTGCCGCCGGTACTACCAAAAGGGGGTTTTTTTTTTTTGCTTCTATCGCGTTTCGCGAGACGCCAGCGCACATCGTCGGCGTCGGGCGAGCTAGTCATACCCAAAGTAGCACCAAAGAAATCGTCATGACCTTTTTCAGGAACAGGAGTTCTAGACGGGTTCTTTTTCAAGGGTTTCTTCCCCCCCCCCCCCCCGCGGAATAGGTTTCGTATACAGACATATCATAAGTAGGATGGAAAGTTTAATAAAGGACCATGCCAGTAGGCGGAGTTCTCGCCGGAGTACCATGAAAGACGTTTTTTTGGAGGAGCAAGGCGCCGTGAAGGCCACGCCGCGCCGCGCGACGTTATTAATTAAAGGGACTACTGTAGTACTGTATGGTGGGTTTTGTCCGCCCCCGTCGTTGTCGTAGGGATGGGTGTGTCAAGGTTAAATAAAAAAGAGAGGTATGGCCTCTTCGCTCACTTGGTACTATCCATCTTTTTTCTCACACAACTCATGGTGAAACAGGTCATCCGCGGGAACGCCGGGGTGACCTTTTTTTTGCTTAAAAGGGATATGCCTCTCCTTTGCTCGCTTCCCATCTGGGCACGATGAGTTAATTTTAGAGTTGTGGGGAAAGCTTGGTGTTTGCCATATGACCTAAAATAGGATTACATATACGGGGAAACCCTTTTTTTTTTAAGGCTACATTTATATTCCGCAATCCATGTGGCTATGACAAAGACGTAGTGGGATAGTAAAGGCGGCTGGGGAAGTAAGGAGCGTAGCGACATACTCGACGTTTTCGTGGTTGGGTGGGCGAGTGGGGGAAGTCTATAGTAGGGTTCACAAGTACACTAATTACCATTTTCTGGCGCCTGCTCCAGCAGGGGGATCTGTCCCGGGTCCCAGACTTGCCTCGGGAGCATGCAGGTGCGGATCGATTGGATGAACAGGCTCACAGTCTTTCCTCCTTGGGCCGTGCTCAGTAGGATGGGGAGTGAGAGGTCACGATCCACCAGCTGGAGGATGACGCGACGGGCGTCATCGTAGGGTGGGCAGGCCGTGATGACGTGTTCGGCGGTTTGCATGGGTGCCCTGCAGGGGCAGCTCGTGGGGAGGTCTGGGTGGAATTTGGCCGTGTACGACCCGATGAAAGCATGGCCCGCAATGATCCTGACGAGGGTGGAGAAGACCGCCCTCTCGTGTCCCTTTGACCCTTGGATTACTGGCGGGATTTTGCCGTTCGGAGGGCAATGTAAGTTTGAGAGTGGTGATTGTTGTTCAACCAGTGGTTGGCCCATGTGTCGATTGCTGAGGCTTTGGCTTCGCGACGTTGACAGCTGATGGTGAGCGGTTCACTGTGGTTGGGCGGGAGCGGGCCCGGGGTGATCGTGTTTGTAAGGTGCTTGGCACGAACGAAGCTGTGTAGCGAGCGGTCTTGTGGTGCCCAGACTACCTGGACTTTGAGGTTCCTCTTTAAGGAAAGGAGAATGTCAGCCTTCTGTCTGAACGAGAGAGAGAAGGCTTGGCCGGGGTGAGGGCCAGGCTTGGTTATGTTGCAGATGGCAGTGGAGACTGTGGAGTCAGGGGAGATGAGGACGAGGTGGGTAGTAGGGAGGATAGTAAGGATAAGTGAGATACCGGTGTCAAGGGCTGCGAGCTCGGTGTTGAGCACCGCAACCGTAAGCCCTAGGGGGCGCTCGGAGTGGCAGATTTCTCTGCCGTCGCCGTAGGCCACGGCGGCCGCGATACCGATAGGGGTGTTGTCTTCTCTGTCAGCGTTAGTGAGGGCACCTCGGCAGAAGATCGCCACTGGGGGCCATTTCGGCTTTGAGGGAGGTAAACCAACGTTTTCCGTGGCGGATTTGGGGGTCCTGGGTGAGTCGGTGGTCCCATCCGCGCAGGTTCCACGGCGCAAGGGCATGCGGGCGAAGGCGGAGGCTGTGTGTCGGGACGAGATCAGCTAGTTCTGTTAGGCGAGAGCGGGCGGGGAAGAATGGGAGCGGGAGATCTACTTCTGTGGTGCTGCTCCAGTCACTGCCTAGGCATTTGAGCAGTTGGCTGCCGCATGGGAGGCGGTATAATCTGAGGGCAGAGTTCTTTATCAGCAGTTTAATACAGATGTCAATGGGATAGATGGCCATGAATTGGTGTAATGGCTCACGTACCAGATATGATGCAAATGGCCTCATTTTGAGCTGTTTGAAGTTGTTTGACAAGGCCTACTTGGCCCTTGTACCAGAGTTGTACATCGTAAGTGAGTACCGGGAGGCATATGGCCAGGCGCCACCTGGCAAAGTCGAGACCTCTGACTGAGTATCCGAGGAATTGGAGTGACTTGAGAGTGGACTTGACACGGTTGACAACAATGGAAATGTGTTGCTTCCACTGGAGTTTGAAATCGATGTGGAAGCCTAGATAGCTGACGCAGTTAGCATCAATTCTATAATATGTGAGTTGGGCGTACAGCTAGTGAGCGGGGACAGGCGAAATAAATGAGCTCGGTTTTTTCGGGCTCGATACCAAATCCCGATCGCATGAGCCATTCTTCCCACTCGGTTGTAGGGCCTGTAGGCTGAGCGGAGGCAGTGGCTGACGGAGTCGTATGATGCGGCACACGCAAGGATAAGGCCATCGTCCACATACATGGAGAGGCTGCACTTTGAGAAGGAGGGGGTTAGTGTAGATGATGGAGAGGACCGGAGAGATGGAGGAGCCTTGCGGGGCGCCAACCATGATGGAGATGGGTCGGAGACGAAGCCGTTGAAGCGGAGTTTGACAGAGCGATCTAATAGAAAGGACCTGAGCCATGAGGTCAGTTCGAGGGGAAAGCCTAGTGACTGGAAGACATGGATAAGTCGGCTGTGGTTAATGTTGTCAAAGAGGAAGGCTACACAGACTAGTTGCCCCGCTGGGAACGCCTCACGTGGTAAGTTATTTTGGTGACTCTGGTAAGCCGGGCCGGACCTGTCCCTGCCCATTCGCCGTGCTATCTCATCCGTCCCAGTGCTGACAGGCCATTTCGATGATGCTCCCATTCATTATCTCCTCTGTGTGCCAGACTCGGAGTCTACGCTAGGCTATAGACATATGTCCCAACAGGAGATGATGTCAAGAACGATATCCTGGGTGCGATGTCCTATTAGTGTGTGGTTCACCTCAACGACATTTCTTCTTTCATGCTTTCTCTTCTAGTTGCGGACAATGCTCGCTTTAGCGTGCTCTGGGTACAGGAGTAGAGGCACTGTATGTGCTCTTAAGTGTGGTGCGTTCCGCTTTCTCCTTCCATATTATTAGTATTGACTAGCCCCGCTGGGCCCACGTAGGTGTACTAGTGATACTAGGATGTGAGAATCGCGTTGCGGGACATTTTAGACGAGAGAAGGATGCAGGAGCTAAGGCCTGAAACAAATTTGCGATCCTTTCTCATTCTTTCGGACCTCCGGGTGTTCAACGATGATTTTGATTTCGAAAGTTCACCATTACCTCAGCTGATGTCCTGCACACCATCCTCGACTTCCAGTCACGCGTACTTTTGTCCATGCTTCTTCCATGGGTGAATCCCGCTACCCATGTAACCGTAATAGCATTGACCTCCGAGTATCCCTTGTCCAGACACACGTACTGAGTTCCTTCGATCCCGGGACAGGTGATCTCTCATGTGCCGAGGACGTACGGGAAGAGGTGAGCAGACCAAACGAGTAGAGTACTGAAAGTGATATGATAAGGAAGGATTTTAGTCTCGTTATCGGTGATGTGAGCGTTTCAGAGAGCATATATATTCGCGACACATGCTCCTTAAAAAGAACCTTGCATCGCAAGTCGCTCGATGTGGTGCCTGGTATCTATGGGTGGGCAAATTCAAAGGATATTTTGTTTTTATGGTAGCACTGTGGATCATGAAACGATGTCGATAGCCAGTTATCGGAGAAATTTGTGTTAATGTAATCATAATGATGTCAGGCAAAGGCTACCAGTGACCCAACTCGACTTCAAGCTTCAGATTAATCTATCATACCCGGACCTCTGAGTAATTTGATATGTTCAAGCGTCTACTGTCAAGGTCACATCGCCCTTTGAGGCTGTGTCAATGAGGCAACACGAGGCGGCCCATGCGCCCATCTACCATACTCTGAACTCCTTCACCACTGGCAGTCTTGCCTTCCTATCATTCCTGAATACATCAACCCTCTTGCCTACACGAGTTTGATGGCATCTACTTCAACCTTACCTTCCAACTTACCTACTATCATCGACGCTGCCTTAGACGAGTACACCAAGCAGACAGGGATAAATCTCGCCCAACACCCATCCTCTCACAAAATCCATCAATCCGATTCCCCAGATGATATCCTAGCACTTTTCCAACAGCGGGAGAAGGAGTTTAAGGAATATCGAGATGGAAATCGCAAGCTGATAAATTGCCTCAAACCAGTCGTGCAGGTATTGCATGCGTTTTCTGGTGTCCTTGGCGGAGCGATTGGCATTGTGAGCCTCACGGGCTTCATTTCCCCCGCGTTATTGATTATTCATGACTTCTCCAGTCACATCCACCAGCAAGAGCAATCTTTGTTGGAATTGATGTTCTCCTCGTAGTACGCCCCCTCCATCACCGCTTCCGGTCTGATCCTTCTGACATCTCATTTTGTCAGACTGCTATTGGTGTTAGTTCGAGCTATGACGCACTCGAAGATCTATTTCAATGCGTTCAGAATTTTCTTCAACGCCTACACGTTTATACCCAGATCCCTCCCACCCCCGCGATGACAAATATACTCGTGAAGATTATGGTTCAAGTACTCTCAGTTCTTGGCTTGGCAACAAAGCAAATCAAGCAGGGACGTTTCAGTGCGTACCCCCTATCTCAACATACTTCACGTGTAGTTGAACGTGCAACAGAGAAATTCGCGAAGAAGTTACTGGGAGAGACCGAGATTGAAGCTGTATTACACAGGCTGGACCATCTTACCGACGAGGAGGCTCGCATGACCATTGCCCAGACGTTAGAGGTCGTCCATGGTCTTATGGGGAATCTGAAGGTCGTCATGAACGGTGCGTGATGCTTCTTGATTCGTTACAAGAATTTGACAGGACTATTTCGTAGATGGCAAGGCATCGATGAGCGATATACAGAAGGCTCTTGGTATGTCCTTTGTGTGCCCATGAATTCATGTAGATTGGACTGAGGACCAATCTAGTCAGTATGCAAGATAAATCTAGTAAGATAAATAAGATGGAACGTTCGTCATCACCTGGATCTACTATTTTCGTCTTCGAGGTTGACACTAAATTGAAGGTGACCAATTACAAAAGGATGTGAGGAACTGGCTCTCTCCCCCAAATCATTCGACAAACCACAACATCGCACGTCGAGCTCACCAGAGCGGGACGGCAACCTGGTTCTTGGAGGGGAGTACTATTTCTGAGTGGAAAGAAAGGGGATCCTTGCTATGGATACATGGAAAACGTATGGTTTCTTCATCACTGGCGCGTTCAGACTTCTAACAACATTTTGGCCTATTAGCTGGGTCCGGTAAAAGTATACTCTTGTACGTGTTGATGAATTGTTTCATTTTCATCTGCAGCCACTGAGTTGCCGACCAGGTCTGCGATTATTGAAGACGTCGCAGGCTTGCGCGCAGCTGGGTTGGCATCCATGGCATATTATTATTTCGATTTCAGAGATGCCAAGAAGCAGAATCGCCACGGCCTACTTTCCTCTCTCCTCACCCAGCTCTCCGTCCAGTCAAATTCGTATTATGACATAGTCTCCCGGCTGTATGCGGCACACGACAGTGGCATCCAAGATCCCGCAGATCATACACTCACGCAGAGTTTAAAGGAAATGCTGGAACTCCATGAACAGGGGCCGATATACATCATCATAGACGCTTTGGATGAATGCCCGAATGTCTCTGGCATGCCAACGTCACGCGAAGAAGTGCTCGAACTTGTAGAGGAGCTCGTCAATCTGGAACTTCCGAATGTTCACATTTGTGTTACTAGTCGCCCCGAATACGATATCCGAGCCATCCTCGAGCCCTTGACAACACTTCGCGTGTCTCTTCACGAGGAAAGTGGACAGAAGCAAGACATCATGGATTACGTAACGAAGTTGTTAATTCGGACCGAAAGATGCGGAGGTGGAGAAAGCAGGATAAGCAACTGGTCATCGAATTCCTTTCAGAAAAGGCAGACGGGATGTAAGTCACCACATTCTTCGTGCGTAACTTGCGGTTACTTATTGGATCATGCAGGTTTCGATGGGTGTATTGCCAATTGGAATCCTTGCGTCGCAATCTACCCGCGAGTATCCAGGGTGCCCTCGACCAGTTGCCCGAGACTCTGGACGAGACATACAGACATGCCTTACTTTCCATCGAGAAAGAGATACGTGAATATGCTCAACGTCTCTTCAAGTGCCTCACTGTATCGATCCGCCCCTTGCACGTCGCCGAACTCGCCGATGTTCTTGCCATCCGATTCGAGCCTGGTGTGCTTCCAAAACATGACGTAGGATGGCGTCCAAGCGATGATGCAGAGGAAGCTGTTCTCTCTGTTGGCTCGAGCTTGATATCGGTGGTCAATGTCGATGGCTCCAAAGTCGTTCAGTTCTCCCACTTCTCGGTTAAAGAGTTCTTGACCTCTGATCACCTCGGGGACGACCTTTCCGGGTATCACATCCGTCCGCCCTGCACATACCATTCTCGCAAAGGCATGCCTCAGCATCCTGCTCAAGCTTGACGACCGCATCGACAAAGCGACGATCGAGAATTTGCCATTGGCGAGTATGCTGCTCGACATTGGGTCGAACATGCTCAATTTGATGATGTGTCATCATCGATACAAGATGAAATGCAGCACCTGTTTGACCCTGAGAAATCCCATTTTTCGGCATGGGTGTGGGTTTTCAATATAGATCGTCCTTGGAGACAACACATGTCGACGATTCATCCGACTCCTCCAGAAGCGACACCCCTATACTACGCAGTATTATGTGGATTCCATGACATTGTGCAGCACCTTCTCGTTGCTCATCAGTTAGATGCAATGGAGTGGTGGTTGTGATTGAGCCCACTGCACGCCGCGATAACCACAAGAAATTTGAAGGTCGCAGGGTTGCTGCTACAGCATGGTGCTGATGTAGATATCTGGGATCGAAATTGCGATACTCCTTTGGACCGGATGTCACGAGCTGGGAACACTGATATCGCACGGTTCCTTCTGGAGAATAATGCTAATGTAGGATGGGATGAGGGTACAGAACTCCACTTCACTTGGCGTCATTGGAGGGACAACTAGAAATGGTTAGTCTGCTGCTCCAGCACGGCGCAATTGTGGACTGCTATGATCACAATGTCTGGACCCCTCTGCACTATGCGGCGGTTTCGGGACAACTGGACGTTTCTCTGTTATTGCTAGACCGGGACGTGGACGTGGACGTACAGAGCGACGACGGTTGGACCCCGCTACACTTTGTTTCATCTAATGGGTACATTGACGTCGCCAAGTTGCTCATCCAGCGTGGCGCAGCTGTTGATAGCCGGAATGATGAGGAGGAAACTCCCTTGCACCACGCCTCATTGAAAGGCCACCTCGATATCGTACGGCTCTTGATCGAGAAGGGCGCGAACGTATCTTCCAGATCCAACAAGGGCTCGACTCCGTTTCACTCAGCATCACGAGGCGGGCACCTTCATGTTGTCGAGTTCCTACTTCGTTGTGATGTCAATCACGATGTCGGCGTTCAGAATACGGACGGACAGACCGCATTGATCCTAGCATCCCAGGAAGGGAATCTTGACGTTGTGCGCTTCTTAATCGATCAAGGAGCAGACTTGAATTCCCGGTGGAAGAATTCATGGGTCGCGTTACACTGGCAGCTCAAGAGGGTCATCTTGACATCGTACAGCTGTTTCTAGACCGCGGTGCAGACGTGAATGTACAGGGGACCACCTTTTGACTCCGCTGCATCTGGCTTCGGTGAATGGGCATATCCAAGTGGCACAATTGCTAGTTGAACGTTGGGCAATTGTCGATTCTTGTACTGATCAACAGGAAACACCGCTTCACCGGGCAGCTGGAAGTGGGCAAGTCGAAGTCGTACACTTCCTACTCGAGTCAGGAGCGAATGTACATGCGATGGATGAAGCCGGCTGGACTCCGTTACACAGGGCATCATGGAATGGCCATCTCAAGGTCATCAAGTTGTTGCTCAGTCGAGGCGCGGATCTCGACTCACGGAATCGCACCAATGAGATTGCCGCAGATTTGGCATCGGAGAATTCTAAGCCCAAGGTCGCAGACTTTTGGTCAAGTGCAAAGGAGACGAGAATTTTCGGAATGGGATATGCTCAACTGGATTGGATATAATGCTGCACGACACTAATGAAGAGGACATTACGGAACAAACTTCACTACATGCTGCGGTCTCAGAGGGCAAACTTGGCGTTGTGCAGTCGCTTCTTGCACGAGGGGCAGATGTCAATGCACGAAATGTAAACCATCGAACTCTACTACAACTGGCATCAGAAAGGGGGCACTTCGATATGGCGCACTTACTGATTGAGCGTGGCGCGGAGGTGGATTCACGGGACAGCGATGGATCGACCCCGTTACACGGGCATCGGGATTGGGCACATTGATGTGGCGCGGTTGTTGGTTGATCACGGTGCGGATGTGAACGCCAGGAAGCAAAATAATTGGGCTCCCATTCATCTCTCAGCACTCAATGAATGCCTCGACGTTGTAGAATTGCTGCTTGCACGAGGTGCGAACCCGCATTATCTCATCGATGACGGTCGATCCGCATTCCAATTGGCGAAAGCAAGAGGATACCGTGAAATTGTACACCTACTCAGAGAGCAAGATGCAAAGTAAGAATAGCGCTTACTAGTAAGGTGCGATGAATCATTGTATGGGCGCTGATTTGATAGCTAACTTGAATTGCTTGGTCCACAGCGGCACACTGGCATCCACCGTGATGGCTCAGTGACTCTGTGTTTTCGGCTATCCCCATCCACCTTCCAGACTTGCGCTTCAAATTGTGCGCGGCTCAAGGTTCACGTTTACTATATTTTCCACGTAGCGTTGCTAAGTAGTTTGTGGTTTTACTATCGCTCTCAGGCTTCTACTTTACTCATTCGTTGACCGTGATCATGCATATATACTCCTAGCCTGCCGTCATATAACCATCTTGCGTTCTCTCCTCTTAGTTTCTGTATGACCATTCCTTGGTATCTCGGAAAGCCTCTGAACGATTCGAAGCCTTGCGTTGCTAAATTCTACTTTCTAACTTGATTTACTTTGTCAGTTTGAATTCCAGGGCTTTTCGAAATCAAGGAGAAGGCATTTTGAGCGCATTGTCGGGAATCGAAAGCGGTGCGTAGTAGCCCCGCGGCGAGGACTATGTGCGGAAGAGCTGTGATGGTGAGATGGGATACTGTAGATGATAACGTTTTCCAGTGGATGAAAACGAAAGATTCTTGGACGCAGCGGTACGAAAGGAAGTTCAGAGGGGGCGTCTCCGTCGCGACGAGGAAGCATGGGGCAGTAGTTATTTTTTTGCGAAGACGTCAATGTGTTATGGTGATTTACCGTATAAGTACAAAAAACGTATCGTCGGGCGGCGTGAGCCGAATACAGTAGAGAGAAAAATGGGAAAAGGGGGTGTTCGACCCTTTCTCGTCGGTGCCGCCGGTACTACCAAAAGGTTTTGTGCAACTTGGTACTAGCTCTCCCGCCGCCGACGATGTGCGCTGGCGTCTCTCGAACGCGATAGAAGCAACAAAAAGATCGTCATAACGTTTTTTAGGAAAAGGAGTCTAGAACGGGTACATTTCAAGGGTTTTCCCCCGCGGGATAGGGTTCGTATACAGAAATATAGAGTCGGAAGGAAAGTTTAAAAAAGGGCTATGCCAGTGGCGGACGGAGTACCGTGGCAATGGACAGCTTGACGTTTCTTTTTGTGGCAAGGCGCCGTGAAGGCCACGCCGCACCGCGCGATGTTAAAAGTGAGTACTGTAGACTGTATGGTGGGTTTTGTTCGCCCCCGTCGTTGTTGTAGGGATGGGTGTGTCAAGGTTAAAAAAAACGAGAAGGATGGAATAAAGTCACTTCGCTCACTTGGTACTCTGAGGCTTTGTTTTCTCACACAACTCATGGTCATCCGCGGGAACGCCGGGTGACTTTTTTTTGCTTAAAGGGGATATGCCTCTCCTTCTCTCGCTTCACGATGAGTTGATTTTAGAGTTGTGGGTTGTGTTGAGAGGGGTGTTTGCGATAACTGATTGTGCGACCTAAAATAAGATTACATATACGGGCATTTATATTCCGTAACATGTGGCTATGACAAAGACGCGGTCCCGGGGGTGTCAGACATTGTGGCACATTGACGTCGTCAGGTTGCTCATCCAGCGTGGTGCAGCAATCGATAGCCGGAATGGTAAGGGGCAAACTCCCTTGGACTGCGCCTCAGAGGAGGGGATCCTCGATATCGTGCGGCTCTTAATCGAGAACGGCGCGAACTTATCTTCCAGATCCAACAAAGGCTGGACTCCGTTTCACTCAGCATCATGACTCAGGTGCCTTCATGTTGTCGAGTTCCTACTTCGTTGTGATGTCAATCACGATGTTGATTTCAAAATGCGACCGGAGATACTGCATTGATCTTAGCATCCTATGCAAGGAAGCTTGACGTTGTACGGTTCTTACTCGATCAGCGTGCGGACTTGAATCGCCGGCGCGACAAATCCAAGCCGGGTCGCATTACTCAAAATGGACATCTTGATGTCACAGTTTTTGCACTGTTTTTGCTAGACTGCGGTGCAGATGTAGACGTACAGAGGGACGACCTTTGGACTCCGCTGCATCTGGCTTCGTCGATCGGGGACAATCACGTGGCAGAATTGCTAGTTGAACGTGGGGCACTTGTCGATTCTTGTAATGATCAACAGAAGACACCACTTGACCGGCCAGCTGGAAATGGGCAAGTCAAGGTCGTACACTTCCTACTCGAGTCAAGAGCGAATGTACATGCGGTGGATAAAGCCGGCTGGACCCCGTTACACACGGCATCCAGGAGGGGTCATCTCACTGTTATCAAGTTATTGCTCAGTCGAGTTGCGGATATCGACTCACGTACTCGCGCCAATGAAACTGCCGCAGATCTGGCATCGGAGCATAAAAAGATCAGGGCTGCAAGCTTCCTGGTCGAGTACAAAGGAAACGAGAACGTTCGGAACAGGATATCTTCAGCTACATTGGATATGATGCTACACGACACTCGTGATGAGGACCCTACGGAACAAACTTCACTCGGGCCGCACGCTACGGCCGAAGAGGGTTAAATTTCGCACTCTGTGGTCGCTTCTTGAACGAGGGGCAGATGTCAATGCACGAAATGCAGATCATAGAACTCCACTAGACCTGGCATCAGCAAAGGGGCACTTCGATATTGCGCACTTATTGATTGATCGCGGCGCGGAGGTGGTTTCACGGGACAATTCTGGGTGGACCCCGTTACACAGGGCATCGAGATTTGGGCACATTGATGTGGCGTTATTGTTGATTGACCACGGTGCGGATGTGAACGCCAGGGACGAAGATAATTGGGCTCCCATTTCATGTCTCAGCACGCTATGGACGTGTCAGCGTTGTAGAATTGCTGCTTGCGCGAGGCGCGAACCCTCATTATCTGACTGAGGACGGTCTATCCGTGCTCCAACTGGCGGTCGGAAGAGGGCGCCGGCGGGACATTGCCCACCTACTCGGAGAGCAGGGTGCAATCTAGGCAAAGCACTCACTAGTAAGGTACGATGAATCATTGTATGGACACTGACTTGAGAGCTAACTTCAAGTTGGCCCGCAGCGGCACAGCCACGGCGATGCCCCCGCGACTCTCGCTTTTCCGCTGTCCCATCCACCTTCAAGTTCAGAGTTGCGCCTCACAATGTGCGCCGCTCGCGCTTTTCCTACAAGTCTCAAGGCTCACGATTACAACACTTTCCACATAGCGTTGCTAGGTGTTTACTTTGTGGTTTTACTATCGCTGTCAGGCGTCTACTTCACTCACCCGTTGACCATGATCATGTATATCTACTAGTACCCACCGTCATATAACCGTCTTTGCTTCTCTCCTCCGGTTTCTGTATGACCCTTCCTTGGTGTCTCGGAAAGCCTCTCAATGATTCGAAGTCTTGCGTTGCTTAATTCTACTTTTTAACTTCATCCCCACTTCTACACTTGTCCATCACTGGCACCTCATCCTGGGTTTGGCATTTCGTATTGTACCCTCCCAGACACCGCCTTTACTTTGTTCAGTTCGATTGAATTCCAGAGCTTTTTTAAAATACTGAGAACGCCTTGATCGTTGTAAGACATGCAAATCACTGGCCCCTGAGTCGTGCGCACCCGTGGGTTCATGTACAGGTGGGCGCAGGTCAAGAATCACAAGCGGTGGGTGGACCGCGGTGAGGACAACATATGCGGAAGAACGGCGATGGTGAGAGGTAGAGATAGACAGCTTTTGGACCAATGAAAGCCTGGAGCAAAAGGATGTGTCGAAGCCAGCAGAGCAGGGCGTGCTATTTTTGCGTCGATGTCAGTGTTTATATAATGATACCGTATATGTATAATTTAGAATAAAAGTATCATCAACGGCGTGAGCGGAATACAGTGAAAGAAGAGAAAAGGAGGGAGGGTGGGGAGAGTCGACGTCGTCTTTCCCGATGCCAGTGCCAGTGGTTCTTCGCGACACGCCAGCGGCAAGCTGCTGATAATCGAATGCTGTTAGCCGCCTTGTCTAAAAAGAACTGACAGCTGGGACGTACAGCTACTTGTACCCGTAAAAGCACTCTGGAGGGTCAATGAGGTTACCACAGAAACCCATGCGTGACCTTTATCATTTTGGGACGGAATCGAAGTGCGCTGATGCTGGAAGTGTTGGTAGAATAGGCGGCAGGAACATTTCCACCAGTTGTTTAAGGTATTGGCTTCCTTATATATAACCCATGGAATTGAAACCAAGACTCAGTCTCGGTGACGAAAGACCGAATTAGCATACAACCTGTAGAAAGTGAACTTGGTTTATAACGACGGAGAACTCGGAGGCATGGAACGGACTCCAACGGAGAGTGAAAAGGACGGTTATTGACTGACCTCAGCATTCGGACAAAATGAAAAGGATAAAAAGAAAAAAAGAAAAAATCGTACTCTACTGTGGGCGAGAAGTGTTACAAGCAAAGGAAGTGAAATACCAGAAGTGGGAGGGGTGCCACGTCGTAACTCGGGCCGGGCCTGTCTGCCCATTGCCGCGCTACCGTGACGCGTCCAACACCGACGAGCCGTTTCGACGATGCTTCCATTCGTTATCTCCCCTGTGTGCCAGACTTGGAATCTACGCTAAGCTATAGACATATCTCCATTATGTCCCCAGGAAATGTCAAGAACGATGTCCTGGGTGCGATGTCCTATTAGTGTGTAATTCACCTCAACGCCATTTCTGCTTTCATGTTTTCTCTTCTAGGTGCGGACAAACCTCGGTTTGGCGTGCTCTGGGTATACCCAAATGCGCGCAGTTCGTAGTAATTGACTGGAATCTGGAGCAGGACCTGAGTAGAGCTATGTGTTCTTAAGTGTGGTGCGTTCCGCTTTTTCCTTACATATTATTAGTATTGACTAGTTCCGCTGGGCCCACGTAGGTGTACTAGTAGTTCTAGGATGCCTTTCGCATTCTTATGGACCTCCAGGTGTTCAACACTGATTTTGATTTGGACAATTCACCACCGCCTCGGCTGATATCCTGCGCGCGCACCTTTGTCGACTTCTAGTCACACCTCCTGTTGTCCAAGCTTCCTCCATGGGTGAATCTTGCTGTGCATGTAACCGTAATAGCATTGATCTCTGCCCATGTTTCCCATGTCCGGACACACGTACGCAGTTCCTTTGACCCCGTGGGACAGGTGATCTTTCGTGTGCTGAGGACGTACGGGAAGACGTGAGCGGACAAAATGAGTAGAGTACTGAAAGTGAGAAATATTTTAGTACCGTAATCGGAGATTTGCGCGTTTAAGAGGGCATGTATACTGTATTCGTGACGCATGCATCGCAAGTGGCTCGATGCGGTGCCTCGTATCCATGGCTGGACAAATTTTAATTTTTTCTGTGGCAGCGCCGTGGATGGAGCAGGTGGCCCGGTCAGGAACAATGTCGATATCCAGTTATCGCAGAAAAACGTGTAAATTTAATGTTGGGCAGTCAATGCCCCCAACTCGACTTCCAGTTGACCTATCATATATCATGCTCGGACCTCTGAGTGATTTGATATTTTAAAGCGTCTACTACTGTCAAGGTCACATCGCCCTTTGAGGCTATGTCAATGAGGCGACAAATGGCAGCTTCTGGGCCCATCTACTATTCCCTGAACCCTTTCAACACTCGCACTCGCACTCTTGCTTTCTATCATTCCAGAACACATCAACCCTCGTATCTACAGTTTCATGACATCTACTTCAACCATACCTTCCAACTTACCCACCATCGTCGATGCTGCCTTAGACGAGTACACCAAGCAGACAGGGATAAATCTCACCCAGAACCCATTCGCTCTCAAAATCCAACACCCCAATTCCCCAGATGATATCCTAGCACTTTTCCAAGAGCGAGAGAAGGAATTTAAGGAATATCGAGATGGAAATGGGAAGCTGGTAAGTTGCCTCAAACCAGCGGTGCAGGCATGCACTCTCTGGCGTCCTGGCAAGACGGTTACCACTGTGAGCCTCACGACCCTCATTTTCCTCGTGTTCTTAATTATCGATTACTTTTCTAGCCATTTCCACTATCAAAAGCAATATTTATTGGAATTGGGAATTGATGTTCTCCTCGCCGTACGCCTCCTCCATTATCGCTTCCGGTCTGATCCTTCTGACATGCCAGTATGTCAGGCCGCTAGTGGTGTTAGTTCGAGCTATGACGCACTCGAAGATCTATTTCAATGCGTTCAGAATTTTCTTCAACGCCTACATGTTTATACACAGATCCCTTTCCCCCCCGAAATGACAAATATACTCGTGAAGATTATGAGTCAAGTACTCTCAGTGCTTGGCTTGGCAACAAAGCAAATCAAGCAGGGGACGTTTCAGTATGTACCGCCCTTCCTCAACATCCGTCACGTGTAGTTGAAGCTGCAGCAGAGAAATTTGCGAAGAAGCTGTTGGGCGAGAGCGATATCGAAGCTGTATTACAGAGGCTGGACCGCCTTGCCCACGAGGAGGCTCGCATGACCGTTGCCCGACCTTATAGGTTGTCCATGGGCTTATGGGCAATCCGAAGGTGGTATGGATGGTGCGTGATCCTTCGTGACTCGTTACAAGAATTTGACAGGACTTTTTTCTCGTAGATGGCAAGGCATCGATGAGCGATATATGGAAGTCCCTTAGTATGTTCTTTGTGTGCCCGCGAATTCGTGTAGAAGGGACTGAGGACCAATCTATCCGGTATGCAAGAGACATCTAGTAAGATAAATAAGATGGAACGTTCGTCATCATCCGTTTCTACTACTTCAGCCTTCGAGATGACACTAGACTGAAGGTGACCAATTACAAATGGATGTGAGAAACTGGCTCTCTCCTCCAAATTCTTCGACGAACCACAACATCGCACGTCGAGCTCACCAGAGCGGGACGGCAACTTGGTTCTTGGATGGCTGCATTTTTTCTGAGTAGAAGGAAAGGGGATCTTTGCTATGGATACATGGAAAATGTATGGTTTCCTCAACGCTGGCTCGTTCAAAGGTCTAACCACGTTTTGGTCTATTAGCTGGTACCGGAAAAAGTATACTCTTGTACGTGTTAATGAATTGTTTCATGTTCATCTGCAGCTACCGAGTTGCCGACCAGGTCCGCAATTATCAAGACGTCGCAGGCTTGCGCGCAGCTGGGTTGGCATCCATGAATATTATTATTTCGATTTCAGGGACTCCAAGAAGCAGAATCCCACGACTACTTTCTTCTCTCCTCACCAGCTCTCCGCCAGTCAATTCATATTATGACATACTTCCCGGCTTATGCGGCACACGACAGTGACCAAGACCTGCCGATCATACACTTACGCCGAGTTTAAAGGAATGCTAGAACTCCCAGCACAGGGCCAATACATCATCATAGACGCTTTGGACGAATTTCGATTGTCTCAGGCACCCCATCGTCACGCGAAGAATTGCAAATTTGTGAAGGAGCTCGTCAATTTGGAACTTCCGAATGTTCACATTGTGTTACTAGCCGCCCCGAATCCGATATCCGAACGGCCCTCGAACCTTTGACGCGTGTCGCTTCACGGGGAAAGTGGACAGAAGCAAAACATTATGGATTACGTAACGAAAGTTGTTAATTCGAACCCAAAGATGCGGAGCTAGAGAGAGCAGGATAGGCAACTGGCATCGGATTCCTTTCAGAAAAGGCAGATGGGATGTAAGTCACCAATTCTTCGTGCGTCACTTGCGGTTACTCATTGGATCATGCAGGTTTGAGGGTGTATTGCAATTGGAATCCTTGCGTCGCAATCTACCTCCGAGTATCCAAAGTGCCCTCCACCGGTTGCCCAGACTTTGGACGAGACGTACAAACACGCATTACTTTCCATTGAGGAGAAACGTGATATGCTCAACGTCCTTCAAGTGCCTCACGGTATCGATCCGCCCCTTGCACGTGCCGAACTCGCCGACGTTCTTGCCATACGGTTCGAGCCTGGTTCGCTTCCGGAGTACGACGTAGGATGGCGCATATGCGATACAGAGGAGGCCGTTCTCTCTGTTGGCTCGAGCTTGATATTGGTGGTCAGTGTGGATGGCTCCAAAGTCTTCAGTTCTCCCACTTCTCAGTTAAAGAGTTCTTGACCTCCGATCACCTTGGGGACGGCCTTTCCGATTATCACATTCTTTCCGGCCCTGCGCATACCATTCTCGCAAAGGCATGCCTGAGCATCCTGCTCAATCTTGACGACCCCATTGACAAAGCGACGATCATGATTTGCTATTGGTAGAATATGCTGCTCGTCATTGGGTCGAACATGCTCAATTTGATGATGTGTCATCATCGATACAAGATATAATGGAGCACCTGTTTGACCCCGAGACCCATTTTGCGGTATGGGTGTGGGTTTGCAATATAGACCGTCCTTGGGTCACCGGTACAGCACATGTCGACGATACATCCGACTCCTCCAGAAGCGACACCCCTGTACTACGAAGTAAGCATAGCACTTACTAGTCAGGTGCGATGAACCATCGTATGGGCACGGATTTGAATAGCTAACTTGAGTCGCTTAGTCCACAGCGGCACAGCCACCGTGATGCCTCAGCGACTCTCGCTTCTCCGCTATCCCCCCATCCACCTTCAAGTTCCAGACTTGCGCCTCAAAATGTGTGCCGCTCGCGCTTCTCCTACAAGTCTCAGGCTCACGTTTACTATACTTTCCACATAGCGTTGCCAAGCAGTTTACATTGTGGTTTTTTACTATCGCTCTCAGGCGTCTACTTCACTCATCCGTTGAACGTGATCATGTATATATACTACTAGTACTCCTAACCCCCGTCATATAACCGTCTTGCGTTCTCTCCTCTTAGTTTCTGTATGACCCTTCCTTGGTGTCTCGGAAAGCCTCTCAATGATTCGAAGTCTTGCATTGCTTAATTCTACTTTTTAACTTAATCCCCATTTCTACACTTGTCCATCACTGGCACCTCATTCCCCTCCCAGACACCCGCCTTTACTTTGTTCGTTTGAATTCCAGAGCTGTTTTAAAATACTGAGAACGCCTTAATCACTGTAAGACATGCAAGTCACTGGGCCCTTAAGTCGTGCGCTCGTAGGGTTCATGTACAGGGGGCGCAGGTCAAGAATCACAAGCGGTGGCGGACCGCGGCGAGGACGACGTATGCGGAAGAACTGCGATGGTGAGAGGTAGAGATAGACAGTCTTTTGGACCAATGAAACCCTGGCGCGAAAGGATGTGTCGAAGCCAGCAGAGCATGGTGTGTTATTTTGCATCGATGTCAGTGTTTATTAATAATGATACCGTATATGTATAATTTAGTAAAAAGTATCATCGAACGGCGTGAACCGAATACAGTAGAGAGAAGAGAAAAGCAGTGGGGAGTGGGGAGAGTCGACGTCGCCTTTCCTGATGCCAGTGCTGGTGGTTCTTCGCGACACGCCAGCGGCGAGCTGCTAATAATCGAATGCCATTAGCCGCCTTGCCTAAAAAGAACTGACAGCGGGGACGTACAGCTGCTTCTCGCAAATGCACTCTGGAGGGTCAATGAGTTACCGCCCATGCGTGGCCTTAATCATTTTGGGACGGAATCGAAGTGCCGCTGATGGCTGGAAGTGTTGGTAGAACAGGCGGCGGGAACATTTCCACCAGTTGTTGTAAGGTATTGGCTTCATTTATCTAACCCATAGGAATTGAAACCAAGACTCAGTCTCGGTGACGGAAGACCGAATTAACATCCAGCTGTAGAAAGTGAACTTGCATTAGCACGACTCGGACGGACGCGGCATGGAACGGAGAGCGAAAAGGACGGTTACCGTGACTGACCTCAGTATTCGGGAAGAAAGAAAAGAAAAAAATGAAAATATTATCGTACTGTAGGCAAGAAGTGTTTGAGTAAGTTACAAGCAAAGGAGATGACCATTCCCTTCGGGGGCTTCCTTTATATTCTCTTACCGAACAAGTTGGTGCTACCTCTACTTATGAACACTTCCCTTAAGTCCCCTTTTCTTTCTTTTGCCTCTTACTTTACTTCCTCTCTCTCCTCTTTCTTAGACCCTTCCCCAGCGCGCGCCGTTGAGCTACGGCTCTTCAAGGAGTCTTGGGCTTGTGTCCCTGGGTCGGAAGAGCTGGATCGCCTCCTTCGGGAACTACAACCTGCCTTGGTAGTCGAACCCCCAGTCCCCCCTCTGATTTCGCTTTCGAAGTATGGGTGAAAGAGCTCGCCTCTGGAGAGCTCCCTCGCACGCCGGGCCATAAGGCCTGGCGCGCGTGCCCTAACACCCCATCAAACCAACCTCCACCATTTGTGAGGGGACTACTCTCCCACAAAAACAGACATCTCTTCACATCAGGGCTACAAATCCTCAGTCAACACGCCTTTTTCGCAGACTACAGTGACCAGTTCCGGCCACTAGCGGGTGACAACACCTTCTGCCCCTGCAACGACATCCCCTTCACACCCATCCTCTCACCATTGCACTCGGGCCCGCCCACACCGGCCCCCCTCCACCGCTACTCTATCAATCACGTTCTCTTTGACTGCCGCCTCCACTCCGACCATCGCACCTCCACCATCGAGGGCTTCTCCTCACAGTACCTCTTCTCTACTGAAGCCGGTGGCAAGCGCCTTGCATGATTCCTACTCCTCTCACAACAAGGCCTCCGGCCCCTCCCACCCCGCCCAGACCCCCCTTGAATGACTCCGGCCTCGGCCGCACTCCCTTCTCTCTAGCTTCCTCTTATTATACTCCTTCTTTCTCCCCTTCTCACTTACCTTGTTTCCTTACTTGTGTCTCCGATTGGATAGTACCTTGTACAGAGTAACTTAGTCTTGTCGCAATATACGCGGGGACTATAAACCCCAATTCAAAAAAAAAAAAAAAAAAAAGGAGATGACCATTTTTTGGTGTTGACTCCGAGTCGGAGACGGGCCGCGTGGTAAGTTATTATTAATAATAACTCGGGCCGGGCCTGTCCTGCCCAAGTTGCCGCGCTACGCGTCCCGTCACTGACATAAAGCCGTTTCGTTCCGTTTTGACGAGGGTTCCATTCGTTATCTTCTCTGAGTGCCAGACTCGGAGTCTACGCTAAGCTATAGACATATCTTCATTCTGTCCCCAGGAGATGTCAAGAATGGTGTCCTGGGTACGATGTCCTATTAGTGTGTGATTCACCGCAACGCCATTTCTTATTCATGTTTTCTCATACAGGTGTTGATAAAGCTCCGTTTGACGTGCATTGGGTATACTCAAATGCGCGCAGTTCGTGATAATTGACTGGAATCTGGAGCAGGAGCTGAGTAGAGCTATGCATTTTTAAATGTGGTGCGTTTCGCTACATCATCAGTATTGACTAGTTCCACTAGGTCCACGTAGGTGTACTAGTAATACTAGTATGCCTTTCGCATTCTTATGGACCTCCCGGTGCTCACTATGACTTTGATTTGGACGATTTACCATCACCTTGGCTGATGTCCTGCACACCCTCCTCGACTTCCAGTCACACGTCCTTTTGTCTAGGCTTCTTCCATGGGTGAAACCCGCGTAATGGCATCGGGCTCTGCCCATGTTTCCCACACACGTACCAAGTCCCTTCGACCCTGTGGGACAGGTGATCTCTCGTGTGTGCCGAGGACATACGCGAAGACGTGAGTACTGAAGCGATATGATAAGGACGTATTTCAGTCCCGTTATCGGAGACGTGCACGTTTAAGAGAACTTGTATATTCGTGATTGGCTCAATGTGGTGCCTCGTATCTATGGCTGAACAAATTTAAAGGATAATTATTTCTATGGCAGCACCATGTCGATAGCCAGTTATTGTAGAAAATTGTTGTACTAAATGTAATGTCCCGCAGAGGCTGCCAACCGCCAACGCGATTAGTACAAGTTGATCTCGGACCTCTGTGTGATTTGATATTTCCAGCGTCTACTGTCAAGCATGTCAAGGTCACCTGTTCACCAGCATCTCCCTTTGACGCTGTGTCAATGAGGCGATACGGGGCAGCTCATGCGCCCATCTACTGTACCCTGAACCCTTTCACCACTCCCACTCCTACTTTCCTGTCATTCCAAAATACATCAACCCTCTTACCTACATGAGTTCGATGGCGTCTACGACAACAACGTCTGGCTTCCCCATTATCATCGACGCTGCTTTAGAAGAGTACACCAAGCAGACGGGGATCGATCTTACCCAGAACCCATTCGCTCTCAAAATCCAACACTCCGATTCTCCCGATGGTGTCCTAGGGCTGTTCCAAGAGCGAGAGAAGGAGTTCAAGGAATATCGAGATGGAAATCGCAACCTCTTTAATTGCCTCAAACCAGTAGTGCAGGTATTGCATGCGCTCTCTGGTGTCCTTGGCGAGACGATTAGCATTGTGAGCCTCACGAGCTTCATTTTCTTCATGTCCTTGTTTATTGATTCCTTTTCCAGCCATTTCCACCATCAAAAGCAATCTTTGTTGGAATTGATGTTCTCCTCGTAGTACGCCCTCTCCATTATCGCTTCCGGTCTGACCCATCTGACATGTCACTACTTCAGGCCGCTAGTGGCGTTAGTTCGAGTTATGACGCACTCGAAGATCTATTTCAATGCGTTCAGAATTTTCTTCAACGTCTACATGTTTATACCCAAATCCCTTTCCCCCCCGCGATGACAAATATACTCGTGAAGATTATGGTTCAAGTACTCTCAGTGCTTGGCTTGGCAACAAAGCAAATCAAGCAGGGGCGTTTCAGTGCGTATGCCCTTCCTCAACATACTTCACGTGTAGTTGAATGTGCAGCAGAGAAATTTGCGAAGAAGCTGTTCGGCGAGAGCGATATCGAAGCTGTGTTACAGAGGCTAGACCGCCTTACCCACGAGGAGGCTCGGATGACCGTTGCCCAGACCTTAGAGGTCGTCCATGGCCTTATGTGTAATCTGAAGGTTGTCATGGACGGTGCGTGATGCTTCTTGACTCGTTACAAGAATTGGACGGGACTATTCTCTTGTAGATGGCAAGGCATCGACCAGCGATATACGAAAGGCCCTTGGTATGTTCTTTGGGTGCCCGTGAATTCGTGTAGATTGGACTGAGGATCAATCTAGTCAGTATGCAAGAGACAGCTAGTAAGATAAATAAGATGGAACGTTCGTCATCAACCGGATCTATTATTTTCGTTTTCGAGGTTGACACTAGACTGAAGGTGACCAATTACAAAAGGATGTACGAAACTGGCTCTCTCCCCCAAATCATTCGACAAACCACAACATCGCACGTCGAGCTCACCAGAGAGGGACGGCAACCTGGTTCTTGGAGGGGAGTATTATTTCTGAGTGGAAAGAAAGGGGATCCTTGCTATGGATACATGGAAAACGTATGGTTTCCTCAACACTGCGCGTTCAGAGTTCTAACCACGTTTTGGCCTATCAGCTGGGTCCGGTAAAAGTATACTCTTGTACGTGTTGATGAATTGTGTTTCACATTGATCTGCAGCCACTGAATTGCCGACCAGATCCGAGATTATCGAAGACGTCGCAGGCTTGCGCGCAGCTGGGTTGGCATCCATGGCATATTATTATTTCGATTTCAGGGACGCCAAGAAGCAGAATCGCCATGGCCTACTTTCCTCTCTCCTCACCCAGCTCTCCGTCCAGTCAAATTCATATTATGACGTAGTCTCCCGGCTGTATGCGGCACACGACAGTGGCATCCAAGATCCCGCAGATCATACACTCACGCAGAGTTTAAAGGAAATGCTGGAACTCCATGAACAGGGACCGACATACATCATCATAGACGCTTTGGATGAATGCCCGAATGTCTCTGGCATGCCAACGTCACGCGAAGATGTGCTCGAACTTGTGGAGGAGCTCGTCAATCTGGAACTTCCGAATGTTCACATTTGTGTTACTAGTCGCCCCGAATACGATATCCGAGCCATCCTTGAGCCCTTGACAACACTTCGCGTGTCTCTCCATGAGGAAAGTGGACAGAAACAAGACATCACGGATTACGTAACAAAGGTCGTGAACTCGGACCGGAAGATGCGGAGCTGGAGAGAGCAGGATAAGCAACTGGTCATCGATGTCCTTTCAGAAAAGGCAGACGGGATGTAAGTCACCACTCTTAGTACGTCACTTGCGGTTACTTATTGGTGATGCAGGTTTCGATGGGTGTATTGTCAATTGGAATCCTTGCGTCGCAATCTACCTGCGAGTATCCAGGGTGCCCTCGACCAGTTGCCCAAAACTTTGGACGAGACATACAGACATGCCTTACTCTCCATTGAGGAGGAGAAACGTGAATATGCTCAACGTCTCTTCAAGTGCCTCACCGTATCAATCCGTCCCTTGCATGTCGCCGAACTCGCCGACGTTCTTGCCATACGGTTCGAGCCTGGTGCACTTCCAGAATATGACGTAGGGTGGCGCCTAAGCGATGCAGAGGAAGCCGTTCTCTCTGTTGGCTCGAGCTTGATATCGGTGGTCAATGTCGATGGCTCCAAAGTCGTACAGTTCTCCCACTTCTCGGTTAAAGAATTCTTGACCTCTGATCACCTTGGGGACGACCTTTCCGATTATCACATCTTTCCCGGTCCTGCACATACCATTCTCGCAAAGGCATGCCTGAGCATCCTGCTCAAGCTTGACGACCGCATTGACAAAGCGACGGTCGATAATTTGCCATTTTCAGAGTATGCTGCTCGGCATTGGGTCGAACATGCACAGTTTGATGATGTATCATCATCGATACAAGATGAAATGCAGCACCTGTTTGACCCTGAGAAATCCCATTTTTCGGCATGGGTGTGGGTTTTCAATATAGACCGTCCTTGGGTACAACACATGTCGACGATTCATCCGACTCCTCCAAAAGCGACACCCCTATACTACGCGGTATTATGTGGATTCCATGACATTGCGCAGCACCTTCTCGTTGCTCATCAGTTAGATGTCAATGGGAGGGGTGATTGTCGGATGAGCCCACTGCACGCCGCGCTAATGACAAGAAATTTGGAGGTCGCAGGTTTGCTGTTACAGCATGGTGCTGAAGTAGATGTCCGGGATGAATTTGGCGATACTCCTTTGCACCGGGCATCACGAGGGGGGAACACTGATATCGCACGGTTCCTTCTGGAGAATAATGCTGATGTCAACGCACGAGATATGAAAGACAGAGTTCCACTTTACTACGCGTCAATGGAGGGACAACTAGAAATCGTTAGTCTGCTGCTCCAGCACGGCGCAATTGTGGACTGTTATGATGGAAAGGGCATGACCCCTCTGCACTGGGCGGTGCTTTCGGGACATCTGGACATTTCTCTGTTCTTGCTAGACCGGGACGTGGACGTGGACGTGGACGTACAGGACCACAAGGGTTTGACCCCGCTACACTTTGTTTCATCTCGTGGGTACATTGAGGTCGCCAAGATGCTCATCCAGCGTGGTGCAGCTGTTGATAGCCGGAATGACGAGAAACAAACTCCCTTGCACCTCGCCTCATGGAAAGGCCACCTCGATATCGTACGGCTCTTGATCGAGAACGGCGCGAACGTATCTTCCAGATGCAACAACGGCTGGACTCCGTTTCACTCAGCATCACGAGGCGGGCACCTTCATGTTGCCGAGTTCCTACTTCGCTGTGATGTCAATCACGATGTCGGCGTTCAGAATGCGAATGGAGAGACCGCATTGATGCTAGCATCCGGCGCAGGGAAACTTGACGTTGTGCGCTTCTTAATCGATAAAGGAGCAGACTTGAATTCCCCGTGCGAGGATTCATCTGTCGCGTTACACTTTGCAGCTCAAGAGGGTCATCTTAACCTCGTACAACTGTTTCTAGACCGCGGTGCAGACGTGAATGTACAGGAAGACCAGCTATCGACTCTGCTGCATGTGGCTTCGCAGAATGGGCATATCCAGGTGGCACAATTGCTAGTTGAACGTGGGGCAATTGTCGATTCTTGTAACGATCAGCAGGAAACACCGCTTCATCGGGCAGCTAGAAGTGGGCAAGTCGAAGTCGTACACTTCCTACTCGAGTCAGGAGCGAATGTACATGCGATGGATGAAGACGGCTGGACTCCGTTACACACGGCATCATGGAATGGCCATCTCAAGATCATCAAGTTGTTGCTCAGTCGAGGTGCGGATCTCGACTCACGGAATCGCGCCAATGAGATTGCCGCAGATTTGGCATCGGAGAATTCTAAGGCCAAGGTTGCAGACTTCCTGGTCAAGTGCAAAGGAGACGAGAATGTTCGGAATGGGATATGCTCAACTGCATTGGATATAATGCTGCACGACGCTGATGAAGAGGACACTACGGGACAAACTTCACTACATGCTGCGGCCGCAAAGGGCAAACTTGGCGTTCTGCAGTCTCTTCTTGTACGTGGGGCAGATGTCAATACACGAAATGCAAAACATCAAACTCTGCTAGGACTGGCATCAGGAAGGGGGCACTTCGATATGGTGCACTTACTGATTGAGCGCGGCGCGGAGGTGGATTCACGGGACAGTTTTGGGCGGACCCCGTTACACCGGGCATCGCAATATGGGCACACTGATGTGGCGCGGTTGTTGATTGACCACGGTGCGGATGTGAACGCCAGGACGCAAGATAATTGGGCTTCCGTTCATCTCTCGGCAGGCCGTGGACGATTCGACGTTGTAGAATTGCTGCTTGCACGAGGTGCGAACCCGCATTATCTCACCAATGACGGTCGATCCGCACTCCAATTGGCGAGAGGAAGAGGATTCCGTGAAACTGTACACCTACTCAGAGAGCAAGATGCAAAGTAAGCATAGCACTTACTAGTAAGGTGCGATGAATCATTATATGGGCGCTGATTTGATAGCTAACTTGAATCGCTTGGTCCATAGCGGCACACTGGCATCCACCCGTGATGCCTCAGTGACTCTGTGTGTTCGGCTATCCCTATCCACCTTCCAGACTCTGCGCTTCAAATTGTGCGCCGCTCAAGGTTCACGTTTACTATACTTTCCACCTAGCGTTGCGAAGTAGTTGTACTTTGTGGTTTTACTATCGCTCTCAGGCTTCTACTTTACTCATTCGTTGACCGTGATTATGCATATATACTCCTAGCCCGCCGTGTTGCGTTCTCTCCTCTTAGTTTCTGTATGGCCCTTTCTTGGTATCTCGGAAAGCGTCTGAACGATTCGAAGCCTTGCGTTGCTAAATTCTAGTTTTTAACTTGATATACTTTGTTAGTTTGAATTCCAGAGCATTTTGAAATTACTGAGAACGCATTATGATCGCTGTAAGACACCAAACGTTCCGCACAACCAGCAGGCGCTCCAGTCGCGCGCGCCCACGCGCGGGTGTTTCATGTATGGGTTGAGCCCATGGCCGGGAATAGAAAGGGGTGCGTAGTAGCCCCGCGGCGAGGACGATGTGTGCGGAAGAACTGTGATGGTGAGAGATGGGAGATAATACTGTAGACGATAGCGTTTTCCAAGTGGATGAAAACGAAAGATTCTTGGGCGCAGCGGTAAGAAAGGAAGTTCAGAGGGGGCATCTCCGTCACGACGAGGAAGCATGGGGCAGTAGTTATTTTTTTTGCGAAGACGTCAATGTGTTTTGGTGATTTACCGTATCCATAATATAAAACAGAACGGTGCCAAAAAAGGAAGTCGATTGCCAAAAATGGTATATTGGTCAGCACTTTCTCAGCAACCCCTTGACTTCGGGGGCGCAGCCCCCGCAAGCTCTGTCCCGTGCCGTAGGCACGGACAAGAGCTTGTAAGTACAAAAAACGTATCGTCGGGCGGCGTGAGCCGAATATAGTAGAGAAATAAACGGAGAAAAGGGGCGGTTCGACCCTTTCTCGTCGGTGCCGCCGGTACTACCAAAAGGTTTTTTTGCTTCTATCGCGTTCGCGAGACGCCAGCGCACATTGTCGGCGGAGGGCGAGCTACTAGTACCAAGTAGCACAAAAAAATCGTCATGACCTTTTTTTTTGTTTTTCAGGAACAGGAGTCTACACGGGTTCTTTCAGGGGTTTCCCCCGCGGGATAGGTTTCATATACAGAAATATAAATATAGATCATAATTAGGATGGAAAGTTTAAAAAATGGACATATGGTGGAGTTCTCGCCGGAGTACCGTGCCAGTGGACGGCTTGACTTTTTTTTTGGGGGGGGGCAAGGCTGTGAAGGCCGCGCCGCGCCGCGCGACGTTATTAATAAAAGGGAGTACTGTAGTACAGTATGGTGGGGTTTGATCGCCCCCGTAGTTGTCGTAGGGATGGGTGTGTCAAGGGTAAAAACAAACGAGAGGTATGGGAATAAAAGTCTCTTCGCTCACTTGGTACTATGCATCTTTTTTCTCACACAACTCATGGTAAAACAGGTCATCCGCGGGAACGCCGGGTGACCTTTTTTTTGCTTAAAAGGAATATGGCTCTCCTTTGCTCGCTTCCCATCTGGGCACGATGAGTTAATTTTAGAGTTGTGGATTGTGTTGGGTGTTTGCGATAATGGCTAAAATAGGATTACATAAACTGGGAAACCCTTTTTTTTTAAAGTCTGCATCTATATTCCGCAACATGTGGCTATGACAAAGTCGCAGTCCCCGGGGTGGGATAGTAAAGGCGGCCGGGGAAGTAAGGAGCGTAGTGCTGTACTCAACGTTTTCGTGGTTGTGTGGTGGGGGAAGTCTATAGTAGGGTTCACAAGTACACTAATTAGCATATACTCCGGCAGGGGGATCTGTCCCGGGTCCCAGACTTGCCTCGGGAGCATGCAGGCGCGGGTCGATTTGATGAACGGACTCACAGCCTTTCCTCCTTGGGCCGTGCTCAATAGGATGGGGAGTGAGAGGTCGCGATCTACTGGCTGGAGGATGACGCGACGGGCGTCATCGTAAACTGGGCAGGCCGCGATGACGTCTTCGACGGTTTGCATGGGTGCCATGCAGGGGCAGCTCGTGGGGAGGTCTGGGCGGAATTTGGCCGTGTACGACCGGATGAAGGCATGGCCCATAATGAGCCTGACGAGGGTGGAGAAGACCGCCCTCTCGTGTCCCTTCGATCCTTGGAATACCGGCAGGATTTTGCCATTCGGTGGTGTGGGGAGGGCAATGTAAGTTTGAGAGTGGCTGTTGTTGTTCAGCCAGCGGTTGGCCCATGTGTCGATTGCTGAGGCTTTGGCTTCGCGACGTAGATAGCTGATGGTGTGCGGTTCATGGTGGTTGGGCGGGAGCGGCCGCGGCCACGCGGGGCAATCATGTTTGTAAGGTGCTTGGCACGAACGAAGCCGTGTAGCGAGCGGTCTTGTGGTGCCTGGATTTTGAGGTTCCTGTTTAAGGAAAGGAGAATGTCAGCCTTCTGTCTGAACGAGAGAGAGAAGGGTTGGCCTGGGTGAGGGCAAGGCTTGGTTATGTTGGAGATGGCAGTGGAGTCAGGGGAGATGAGGAGGAGGTGGGTAGTAGGGAGGATAGTAAGGATAAGTTGGGCGAGTGAGATACCGGTGTCAAGGGCTGCGAACTCGGTGTCGAGCGCTGCAACCGTAAGCCCTAGGGGGCGCTCGGAGTGGCGGATTTCTCTGCTGTTGGCGCAGGCCACGGCAGCCACGATACCGATAGGGTGTTGTCTTCTTTGTCGGCATTAGTGAGGGCACCTCGGCAGAAGATCGCCATGTCACTGGGGGCCATTTTCGGCATTAATGAAGGTAACCCAGCGTTTTTGGTCTTCTCTGTGGCGGACTTGGGGGCCTGGGTGAGTCGGTCATCCCATCCGCGCAGGTTCCACGGTGCGAGGGCATGCGGGCGAAGGCGGGGACTGTGTCTCGGCACGAGATCAGCTAGTTCTGTTAGGTGAGAGCATGCAGGGCAGTTACAGGCAGGGAGGCATGGGAGAGGGAGGTCTACTTCTGTGGCGCTGCTCCAGTCACTGCCTAGGCGTTTGAGGAGTTGGCTGCTGCATGGGAGGTGGTATAATCTGAGGGCAGAGTTCTTTATCAGCAGTTCAATACAGATGTCAATGGGATATATAGCCATGAGTTGGTGGAATGGCTTACCTGGGGCTGTTCTGAAGGCACCAGATGTGATGCGAATGACCTCGTTTGACAAGGACTACTTGACCCTGGTACCAGAGCTGCACACCGTAAGTGAGTACCGGGAGGCATATGGCCAGGCGCCACCTGGCAAAGTCGAGACCTCTGACTGAGTTTCCGAGGAGTTGGAGTGACTTGAGAGTGGACTTGACACGGTTGGCAACGATGGAAATGTGTTGCTTCCACTGGAGTTTGAAACCGATGCGGAAGCCTAGGTACGCAGTTAGTAGCATCAATTCTATAATAGGTGAGTCGGGCGTACAGCTAGTGAGCGGGGACGGGAAAAATAAATGAGCTCGGTTTTTTCGGGCTCGATACCAAGTCCCGATCGCATGAGCCATTCTTCGTACTCGGTTGTAGGGCCTGTAGGCCGAGCGGAGGCGGTGGCTGACGGAGTCGTATGATGCGCCACACGCAAAGATAAGGCCATCGCCCACATACATGGAGAGGCTCGAGTTGTTCCACTGGTGCATTTTGAGAAGGAGGGGGTAGGTGTAGATGATGGAGAGGACCGGAGAGATGGGTGAGCCTTGCGGGGCGCCAACCATGATGGAGATGGGGTCGGAGACGAAGCCGTTGAAGCGGAGTTTGACAGAGCGATCTAATAGAAAGGACCTGAGCCATGAGGTCAGTTCGAGGGGGAAGCCTAGTGACTGGAAGACATGGATAAGTCGGCTGTGGTTAATGTTGTCAAAGAGGAAGGCTACACAGACGAGGAGGGCTACACAGACTAGCCTGAGGTTGTTGCCCCGCTGGGAACGCCTCACGTCGCTAAGTTATTTTGGTAACCCTGGTAAGCCGGGCCTGGCCTGTCCCTGCCCATTTGCCGTGCTATCTCACCCGTCCCAGTGCTGACAGGCCATTTCGATGATCCTTCCATTCGTTATCTCCTCTGTGTGCCAGACTCGGAGTCTACGCTAGGCTATAGACATATTTCCCCAACAGGAGATGATGTCAAGAACGATATCCTGGGTGCGATGTCCTATTAGTGTGTGGTTCACCTCAATGCCATTTCTTCTTTCATGCTTTCTCTTCTAGATGCGGACAATGCTCGCTTTGGCGTGCTCTGGGTACAGGAGTAGAGGTACCATATGTGCTCTTAAGTGTGGTGCGTTCCGCTTTTTCCTTCCATGTTATTAGTATTGACTAGTTGCGCTGGGCCCACGTAGGTGTACTAGTTATACTAGGATGTGAGAATCACGTTGTGGGACATTTTAGACGAGAGAAGGATGCAGGGGCTGAGCGCTGAGACCTGAAATAAAATTGCGATCCTTTCACATTCTTTCGGACCTCCGGTGTTCAACGATGATTTTGATTTCGAAAATTCACCATTACCTCAGCTGATGTCCTGCACACCATCCTCGACTTCCAGTCACGTGTACTTTTGTCCATGCTTCTTCCATGGGTGAATTCCGCTACGCATGTAACTGTAATAGCATTGACCTCCGAGTATCCCTTGTCCAGACACACGTACTGGGTTCCTTCGATCCCGGGACAGGTGATCTCTCGTGTGCCGAGGACGTACGGGAAGAGGTGAGCAGATCAAACGAGTAGAGTACTGAAAGTGATATGATAAGGAAGGATTTTAGTCTCGTTATCGGTGATGTGAGCTTTTCAGAGAGCATATATATTCGCGACACATGCTCTTTAAAAAGAGCCTTGCATCGCAAGTCGCTCGATGTGGTGCCTGGTATCTATGGGTGGGCAAATTAAAAGGATATTTTGTTTCTATGGTAGCACCGTGGATGTCGATAGCCAGTTATCGGAGAGAATTGTGTCGATGTCACGGTAATGTCAGGCAGGCTACCAGTGACCCAACTCGACTTCAAGCTTCAAATTGATCTATCGTACCCGGACCTCTGAGTGATTTGATATGTTCGAGCGTCTACTGTCAAGGTCACATCGCCCTTTGAGGCTGTGTCAATGAGGCGACACGAGGCGGCCCATGCGCCCACTGGCATCTACCATACTCTTACTCTGAACTCCTTCACCACTGGCAGTCTTGCTTTCCTATCATTCCTACATCAACCCTCTTACCTACCTGAGTTTGATGGCATCTACTTCAACCTTACCTTCCAACTTACCCGCTATCATCGGCGCTGCCTTAGTCGAGTACACCGAGCAGACAAACATAAATCTCACCCAGCACCCAACCTCTCTCAAGATCGATCAATCCGATTCCCCAGATGAAATCCTAGCACTTTTCCAACAGCGAGAGAAGGACTTTAAGGAATATCGAGATGGAAATCGCAAGCTGATAAATTGCCTCAAACCAGTCGTGCAGGTATTGCATGCGTTTTCTGGTGTCCTTGGCGGGGCGATTGGCATTGTGAGCCTCACGGACTTCGTTTACCCCACGTTATTGTTTATTCATGACTTTTCCAGTCACATCCACCAGCAAGAGCAATCTTTGTTGGAATTGATGTTCTCCTCGTAGTACGCCCCCTCCATCACCGCTTCCGGTCTGATCCTTCTGACATCTCACTTTGTCAGACTGCTATTGGTGTTGGTTCGAGCTATGATGCACTCGAAGACCTATTTCAAAGCGTTCAAAATTTTCTTCAACGTCTACACGTTTATACGCAAATCCCTCCCACCCCCGCGATGACAAATATACTCGTGAAGATTATGGTTCAAGTACTCTCAGTGCTTGGCTTGGCAACACACCAAATCAAGCAGGGGCGTTTCAGTGCGTACCCCCTTCCTCAATATACCTCACCTGTAGTTGAACATGCAATAGAGAAATTCGCGAAGAAGTTACTGGGAGAGACCGAGATTGAAGCTGTGTTACACAGGCTGGACCGTCTTACCGACGAGGAGGCTCGCATGACCATTGCCCAGACCTTAGAGGTCGTCCATGGTCTTATGGGGAATCTGAAGGTCGTCATGGACGGTGCGTGATGCTTCTTGACTCGTTACAAGAATTAGACAGGACTATTCTCGTAGATGGAACGGCATCGATGAGCGATATACGGAAGTCTCTTGGTACGTTATTTGTGTGCCCATGAATTCGTGTAGATTGGACTGAGGGCCAATCTAGTCAGTATGCAAGAGACAGCTAGTAAGATAAATAAGATGGAACGTTCGTCATCACCCGGATCTACTATCTTGGTCTTTGAGGTTGACACTAAATTGAAGGTGACCAATTACAAAAGGATGTGTGGAACTGGCTCTCTCCTCCAAATCCTTCGACAAACCACAACATCGCACGTCGAGCTCACCAGAGCGGGACAGCAACTTGGTTCTTGGAGGGGAATATTATTTCTGAGTGGAAAGAAAGGGGAGGCTTGCTATGGATACATGGAAAACGTATGGTTTCTTCATCACTGGCGCGTTCAGAGTTCTAACAAAGTTTTGGCCTATTAGCTGGGTCAGGTAAAAGTATACTCTTGTATGTGTTGATGAATTGTTTCATTTTCATCTGCAGCCACTGAGTTGCCGACCAGATCTGAGATTATCGAAGACGTCGCAGGCTTGCGCGCAGCTGGGTTGGCATCCATGGCATATTATTATTTCGATTTCAGACACGCCAAGAAGCAGAATCGCCATGGCCTACTTTCCTCTCTCCTCACCCAGCTCTCCGTCCAGTCCAATTCATATTATGACATAGTCTCCCGGCTATATGCGGCACACGACAGTGGCATCCAAGAGCCTGCCGATGATACACTTACGCAGAGTTTAAAGGAAATGCTGGAACTCCATGAACAGGGACCGATATACATCATCATAGACGCATTGGATGAATGCCCGAATGTCTCTGGCATGCCAACGTCACGTGACGATGTGCTCGAACTTGTGGAGGAGCTCGTCAATCTGGAACTTCCGAATGTTCACATTTGTGTTACTAGCCGCCCCGAATCTAATATCCGAACTGTCCTCGAACCTTTGACAACACTTCGCGTGTCTCTTCACGAGGAAAGTGGACAGAAACAAGACATCATGGATTACGTAACGAAAGTTGTTAATTCGGACAAAGAGATGCGGAGCTGGACAGAGCAGGATAAGCAACTGGTCATCGAATTCCTTTCAGAAAAGGCAGACGGGATGTAAGTCAGCACATTCTTCGACTTGCGGTTACTTATTGGATCATGCAGGTTTCAATGGGTGTATTGCCAATTGGATTCGTTGCGTCGCAATCTACCTCCGAGTATCCAAAGTGCCCTCCACCAGTTGCCCAGGACTCTGGACGAGACATACAAACACGCATTACGTTCCATTGAGGAGGAGAAACGTGAATATGCTCAACGTCTCTTCAAGTGCCTCACTGTATCAATCCGCCCATTGCACGTCGATGAACTCGCCGACATTCTTGCCATACGGTTCGAGCCTGGTTCGCTTCCGGAGTATAATGTAGTATGGCGCCTATGCGATACAGAGAAGGCCGTTCTCTCTGTTGGCTCGAGCTTGATATCGGTAGTCAATGTCGATGGCTCCAAAGTCGTACAGTTCTCCCACTTCTCGGTTCGGGAGTACCTGACCTCCGATCACCTCGGGGACGACCTTTCCGAGTATCGCACCCTCCCCGGTCCTGCACATACCTTTCTCGCAAAGGCATGCCTGAGCATCCTGCTCACGCTTGACGACCGCATCGACAAAGCGACGATCGAGAATTCTCCATTGGCAGAGTATGCTGCTCGGCATTGGGTCGAACATGCACAATTTGATGATGTATCATCATCGATACAAGATGAAATGCAGCACCTGTTTGACCCCGACAAATCCCATTTTGCGGCATGGGTGTGGGTTTTCGATATAGACCGTCCTTGGGTACAACACATGTCGACGATTCATCCGACTCCTCCAGAAGCGACACCCCTATACTACGCGGTATTATGTGGATTCCATGACATTGCGCAGCACCTTCTCGATGCTCATCAGTTAGATGTCAAGAGGAGGGGTGATTGTCGGATGAGCCCACTGCAAGCCGCGCTAATGACAAGAAATTTCAAGGTCGCGGGGTTACTGCTACAGCATGGTGCTGAAGTAGATGAATGGAATAAACGTGGCGATACTCCTTTGCACCGGGCATCAGAAGGGGGGAACACTGATATCGCACGGTTCCTTCTGGAGAATAAAGCTGATGTCAACGCACGGGATCCAGAAGACAGGACTCCACTTCACATCGCGTCAACGGAGGGACAACTAGAAATCGCTAGTCTGCTGCTCCAGCACGGCGCAATTGTGGACTGTTATGATAAATACGGCATGGCCCCTCTGCACTGGGCGGCGGCATCGGGACATCTGGACATTTCTCTGTTATTGCTAAACCGGGAACTGGACGTGGACGTACAGGACAACGAGGGTTGGACCCCGCTACACTTTGTTTCAGCCTGTGGGCACATTGAGGTCGCCAAGTTGCTCATCCAGAGTGGTGCAGCTGTTGATAGCCGAAATAATGAAAAAGGAACTCCCCTGGGCCGGGCCTCATTGAATGGGCACCTCGATATCGTACGGCTCTTCATCGAGAACGGCGCGAACGTATCTTCCAGATGCAACACGGGCGAGACTCCGTTTCACTCAGCATCACGAGAAGGGCACCTTCATGTTGTCGAGTTCCTACTTCGCTGTGATGTCAATCACGATGTCAGCGTTCAGAATGCGAAAGGACAGACAGCATTGATCCTAGCATCCAAGGAAGGGAAACTTGACGTTGTGCGCTTCTTAATCGATCAAGGAGCAGACTTGAATTCCCCGTGCGAGGATTCATCGGTCGCGTTACACTGGGCAGCTCAACTGGGTCATCTTGACGTCGTACAGCTGCTTCTAGACCGCAGTGCAGACGTGAATGTACAGGACGACCACCTTCGTACTCCGCTGCATATGGCTTCCATGAGGGGGCTTCATTATAAGACTTCCATGAGGGGGAAAATCCAAGTGGCACAATTGCTAGTTGAACGTGGGGCAACTGTCGATTCTTGTACTGATCAACAGGAAACACCGCTTGACTTGGCAGCTGGAAGTGGGCAAGTCGAAGTCGTACACTTCCTACTCGAGTCAGGAGCGAATGTACATGCGATGGATGAAGACGGCTGGACTCCGTTACACAGGGCATCATGGAATGGCCATCTCAAGATCGTCAGGTTGTTGCTCAGTCGAGGTGCGGATCTCGACTCACGGAATCACGACAATAAGACTGCCGCAGATTTGGCCTCGGAGAATTCTAAGGCCAAGGTTGCAGACTTCCTGGTCAAGTGCAAAGGAGACGAGAATTTTCGGAATTGGATATGCTCAACTGGATTGGACATAATGCTGCACGACACTAATGAGGACATTACGGAACAAACATCACTACATGCTGCGGTCGCACGGGGAAAACTTGGCGTTGTGCAGTCGCTTCTTGTACGTGGGGCAGATGTCAACGCACGAGATGCAGATCATGAAACTCTGCTGGAACTGGCAACGAGAACGGTGCAATTCGATATGGTGCACTTACTGATTGAGCACGGCGCGGAGGTGGACTCACGGGGCATTCGGGGGCAGACCCCGTTACACACGGCATCGCGATTTGGGAGCACCGATATGGCGCGGTTGTTGATTGACCACGGTGCGGATGTGAACGCCAGGAACGAAGATAATTGGGCTCCCATTCATTTTTCAGTGGTCGAGGGAGCATTCAACCATGTAGAATTGCTGCTTGCACGAGGTGCGAACCCGCATTATCTCACCGATGAGGGTCGATCCGCATTCCAATTGGCGAGAGGAAGAGGACACCGTGAAATTGTACGCCTACTCAGTGAGCAAGATGCAAAGTAAGCATAGCACTTACTAGTAAGGTGCGATGAATCATTGTATAGGCGTTGATTTGAGGGCTAACTTGAATCGCTTGGTCCACAGCGGCACATTGGCATCCACCGTGATGCCTCAGTGACTCTGTGTTTTCGGCTATCCTCATCCACCTTCCAGACTTGCGCTTCAAATTGTGCGCCGCTCAAGGTTCAAGTTTACTATACTTTCCACGTAGCGTTGCTAAGTAGTTGTACTTTGTGGTTTTACTATCGCTCTCAGGCTTCTACTTTACTCATTCGTTGACCGTGATCATGCTAGCCCGCCATCATATAACCGTTTTGCGTTCTCTCCTCTTAGTTTCTGTATGACCCTTCCTTGGTATCTCGGAAAGCCTCTGAACGATTCGAAGCCTTGCGTTGCTAAATTCTAGTTTTTAACTTGATTTAGTTTGTTGGTTTGAATTCCAGAGCTTTTTGAAATTACTGAGAACGCATTATTATAATCGCTGTAAGACACCAAACGTTCCTTCCGCACAAACCACCAGGCCCTCTAGTTGTGGGCGCCCACGCGCGGGGGTTTCATGTATGGGTTGAGCCCATGGTCGGGAATCGTAAGCGGTGCGTAGTAGCCCCGCGGCGAGGACGATGTGTGCGGAAGAACTGTGATGGTGAGAGATGGGAGATAATACTGTAGATGATAGAGTTTTCCAGTGGATGGAAACGAAAGATTCTTGGGCGCAGTGGTACGAAAGGAAGTTCAGAGGGGGCGTCTCCGTCACGACGAGGAAGCATGGGGCAGTAGTTATTTTTTTGCAAAGACGTCAATGTGTTTTGGTGATTTACCGTATAAGTACAAAAAATGTATCGTCGGACGGCGTGAGCCGAATATAGTAGAGAAATAAACGGAGAAAAGGGGCGGTTCGACCCTTTCTCGTCGGTGCCGCCGGTACTACCAAAAGGTTTTTTTGCTTCTATCGCGTTCGCGAGACGCCAGCGCACATTGTCGGCGGAGGGCGAGCTACTAGTACCAAGTAGCACAAAAAAATCGTCATGACCTTTTTTTTTGTTTTTCAGGAACAGGAGTCTACACGGGTTCTTTCAGGGGTTTCCCCCGCGGGATAGGTTTCATATACAGAAATATAAATATAGATCATAATTAGGATGGAAAGTTTAAAAAATGGACATATGGTGGAGTTCTCGCCGGAGTACCGTGCCAGTGGACGGCTTGACGTTTTTTTGGGGGGCAAGGCTGTGAAGGCCGCGCCGCGTCGCGCGACGTTATTAATAAAAGGGAGTACTGTAGTACAGTATGGTGGGTTTTGTTCGCCCCCGTAGTTGTCGTAGGGATGGGTGAGTCAAGGGTAAAAACAAACGAGAGGTATGGGAATAAAAGTCACTTCGCTCACTTGGTAATATGCATCTTTTTTCTCACACAACTCATGGTGAAACAGGTCATCCGCGGGAATGCCGGGTGAGTTTTTTTTTGCTTAAAAGGGATATGCCTCGCCTTTGCTCGCTTCCCGTCTGAGCACGATGAGTTAATTTTAGAGTCGTGGGGAAAGCTTGGGTGTTTGCGATAATGGTCATACGACCTAAAATAGGATTACATATACGGGGAAACCTTTTTTTTTTTAAAGTCTACATTTATATTCCGCAACATGTGGCTATGTCAAAGACGTAGTCCCCGGGGTGGGATAGTAAAGGCAGCCGAGGAAGTAAGGAGGGTAGTGCTGTACTCAACGTTTTCGTGGTTGTGTGGTGGGGGAAGTGTATAGTAGGGTTTACAAGTACACTAATTAGCATATACTCCGGCAGGGGGATCTGTCCCGGGTCCCAGACTTGCCTCGGGAGCATGCAGGCGCGGGTCGATTTGATGAACAGGCTCACAGCCTTTCCTCCTTGGGCCGTGCTCAGTAGGATGGAGAGTGAGAGGTCGCGATCTACTGGCTGGACGATGACGCGACGGGCGTCATCGTAAACTGGGCAGGCCGCGATGACGTGTTCGACGGTTTGCATGGGTGCCCTGCAGGGGCAGCTCGTGGGGAGGTCTGGGCGGAATTTGGCCGTGTACGACCCGATGAAGGCATGGCCCGTAATGAGCCTGACGAGGGTGGAGAAGACCGCCCTCTCGTGTCCCTTCGATCCTTGGATTACTGGCAGGATTTGGCCATTCGGTGGTGTGGGGAGGGCAATGTAAGTCTGAGAGTGGTTGTTGTTGTTCAGCCAGCGGTTGGCCCATGTGTCGATTGCTGAGGCTTTGGCTTCGCGACGTTGATAGCTGATGGTGTGCGGTTCATGGTGGTTGGGCGGGAGCGGCCGCGGCCACGCGGGGCAATCTTGTTTGTAAGGTGCTTGGCACGAACGAAGCCGTGTAGCGAGCGGTCTTGTGGTGCCTGGATTTTGAGGTTGCTGTTTAAGGAAAGGAGAATGTCAGCCTTCTGTCTGAACGAGAGAGAAGGGTTGGCCTAGGTGAGGGCCAGGCTTGGTTATGTTGGAGATGGCAGTGGAGTCAGGGGAGATGAGGACGAGGTGGGTAGTAGGGAGAATAGTAAGGATAAGTTGGGCGAGTGAGATACCGGTGTCAAGGGCTGCGAACTCGGTGTCGAGCGCCACAACCGTAAGCCCTAGGAGGCGCTCGGAGTGGCGGATTTCTCTGTCGTTGGCGCAGGCCACGGCAGCCACGATACCGATAGGGTGTTGTCTTCTCTGTCGGCATTAGTGAGGGCACCTCGGCAGAAGATCGCCATGTCACTGGGGGCCATTTTCGGCATTGAGGGAGGTAACCCAGCGTTTTTGGTCTTCTCCATGGCGGACTTGGGGGGCCTGGGTGAGTCGGTCATCTCATCCGCGCAGGTTCCACGGCGCGAGGGCATGCGGGAGAAGGCGGTGACAGCTAGATCTGTTAGGTGAGAGCGGGCAGGGCAGTTACGGGCAGGGAGGCATGGGAGCGGGAGGTCTACTTCTGTGGCGCTGCTCCAGTCACGGCCTAGGCATTTGAGGAGTTGGCTGCTGCATGGGAGGTGGTATAATCTGAGGGCAGAGTTATTTATCAGCAATTCAACACAGATGTCAATGGGATAGATAGCCATGAGTTGGTGTAATGGCTCACATGGGGCTATTCTGAAGGCACCAGATACGATGCAAATGACCTCGTTTGAGAAGGCCTACTTGGCCCTTGTACCAGAGCTGCACACCGTAAGTGAGTACCGGGAGGCATATGGCATTGTATGCCAGGCGCCACCTGGCAAAGTCGAGACCTCTGACTGAGTTTCCGAGGAGTTGGAGTGACTTGAGAGTGGACTTGACACGTGTTGACAACAATGGAAATGTGTTGCTTCCACTGGAGTTTGAAATCGATGTAGAAGCCTAGATAGCGGACCCAGTTAGTAGCATCAATTCTATAATAGGTGAGTCGGGCGTACAGCCAGTGAGCGGGGACGGGCGAAATAAATGAGCTCGGTTTTTTCGGGCTCGATACCAAGTCCCGATCGCATGAGCCATTCTTCCCACTCGGTGTAGGGCCTGTAGGCCGAGCGGAGGGGGTGGCTGACGGAGTCGTATGATGCGCCACACGCAAAGATAAGGCCATCGTCCACATACATGGAGAGGCTCTAGTTGTTCTACTGGTGCATTTTGAGGAGGGGGTAGGTGTAGATGATGGAGAGGACCGGAGAGATGGGGGACCCTTGCGGGGCGCCAACCATGATGGGGTCGGAGACGAAGCCGTTGAAGCGGAGTTTGACAGAGCGATCTAATAGAAAGGACCTGAGCCATGAGGTCAGTTCGAGGGGGAAGCCTAGTGACTGGAAGACATGGATAAGTCGGCTGTGGTTAATGTTATCAAAGAGGAGGGCTACACAGACTAGCCTGAGGTTGTTGCCCGTTGGGAACGCCTCACGTGGTAAGTTAAGTTATTTTGGTAACCCTGGTAAGCCGGGCCGGACCTGTCCCTGCCCATTTGCCGTGCTATCTCACCCGTCCCAGTGCTGACAGGCCATTTCGATGATCGTTTCTCCTCTGTGTGCCAGACTCGGAGTCTACGCTAGGCTATAGACATATGTCCCCAACAGGAGATGATGTCAAGAACGATATCCTGGGTGCGATGTCCTATTAGTGTGTGGTTCACCTCAACGCCATTTCTTCTTTCATGCTTTCTCTTCTAGATGCGGACAATGCTCCTTTGGCGTGCTCTGGGTATACAGTACTCAAATGTGCGCAGTTCGTAGCATTGACTGGAATCTGGAGCAGGAGTAGGTACTGTATGTGCTCTTAAGTGTGGTGCGTTCCGCTTTTTCCTTCCATGTTATTAGTATTGACTAGTTGCGCTGGGCCCACGTAGGTGTACTAGTAATACTAGGATGTGAGAATCGCGTTGCGGGACATTTTAGACGAGAGAAGGATGCAGGAGCTCAGACCTGAAACAAAATTGCGATCCTTTCATTCTTTCGGACCTCCGGGTGTTCAACGATGTTTTGATTTCGAAAATTCACCATTACCTCGGCTGATGTCCTGCACACCATCCTCGACTTCAAGTCACGCGTACTTTTGTCCATGCTTCTTCCATGGGTGAATCCCGCTACCCATGTAACCGTAATAGCATTGACCTCCGAGTATCCCTTGTCCAGACACACGTACTGAGTTCCTTCGATCCCGGGACAGGTGATCTCTCGTGTGCCGAGGACGTATGGGAAGAGGTGAGCAGACCAAACGAGTAGAGTACTGAAAGTGATATGATGAAGGATTTTAGTCTCGTTATTGGTGATGTGCGCGTTTC